>JACSZP010052107.1:0-13656 GCA_016161895.1 Pinna nobilis | reverse complement strand
CCCCATTAATCAGACCAATAAAATCCATCAATATTCACTCTGTCTAATATTCTTCAAGGCTATTTCAACCTCACTATTCAGACCATTTCTTTCAATCAAAGGGGTGGTCTTAATAGCAAAGTTCCACTGTATTCTACTATCGGTATAATGATTTTGACACAGTTCTTTACAATAATAATGTTTCAATAAATGAAATATTAATTATAAGTCACTGATTCACATCCGTATTCATTTTAGCGATTTGACGATGGTGCCAATTTTGTATGTACCCACCCACCTAAATGAAAATAAAAATAAAACACGAGCTTGCAGAGAGTGTATTCGGAACATGCTTAAACGTTATGGACATCTGATCCCATTTCTGAACTTTCAGATACCCTGGTATGTCCAATACTCACTTAGTTTATGTATTACATCCCGAATTTATTTTCAAGATCGTTTACACCTTCAAACATGTGATTTTCATCTACTGTGGATGTTTGACCGAAGCATAATATCTGTGGATGTTCCGAACCTTGACCACTTTGAAATAAGTCATGGAAATGTTTTAACAAATAGGGCACACCCTGGACTTTGAGAACTGTTGGCCAAAATGTTATACAACCAAGATTTTTTTTATTAAGTAATTGATAAATATTTAGTCAGTTTAATGGGTATTTACCATGATAATTTTACAAAGGCTGACATATACGTTTGAACATATTTGACTGTGCAATAGACATCCTTTCTTACATAGTAATATGTATAGTTAGCCTGAAAATAAGCCAAAAATAAGGGGGCTTTTAGCCAATTTCTCTAAAAATTAGTCAACTGCTAACTTGCCTACCAACAGAGGGAGCCCTGAAAAAAGATTCAGTTTTGCCCTCTGTTAAACTCAAACTCTTAGAACGTCGTCATGACTCTTTGTTAGGCTGATCGCCATCACAACACGATGTCATGAGTTCGAGTCCTCTCGTCGGAAGTAGCTACCTTTCCTAACCTTTGTATGTGAGTTGCCATCATGGCATGTCACAGTAGGTATCGGCAAATTCAAGACCCCTCACTGCTCAACGCCTGTAAGTGCACAGGCCAAATTTATAGCCCTTCCCTCAGCATTCCGTCTCAACATAAGTGAGAGATCCGTGTTTGGAACAATTAACAACAAAAGAACGACATCTTGAAATAACTCAGACGCGGATATTCTTGTGCCGGAAGGGATGCACTCTGGGTACCTATTTTCAATCTAGATAAATATACAAATATCCATTCCGATGCAGAAAATCTGAATTCAGAAGGTTTTAGTCAATTGATATTAGAATCCTGTTTTTAACGCTTTGTAGGTAAATGATTAGTAATGATTAAATCGTAATGGAACCTGACTCGATTCTGTGTTAAAGCATTGTCATGATACCGCAAATAGAAAACAGACAATTATCATAGGCGGTTTCAACATGAAATGTGTCTAAATATGTTTTGCTGCAAATCTATAAAATATTTACAGACCTACTAATAAAAGATCTAATTCTGACATTTTGAAAGCGCTTGGTTACTCATTCGAAAATCAATTTTTATACGGAGCTGATAAAAGTGAAATATTGTATTGTTAAGCTGACATAGTGCTTTCTCACTTAAATGAGTCAGATATTGATATTTGACCAACAAGAAAAAAAAAAGGAAAGAGAAATTAATGCAACGGTCGATATGAAATACATGTAATGGTATTTTACGAAAAATTAAATAAATGGGTGCATATGTATGAAATATCATTATTCACAGGTGAAGAGGGATATGTTCCGATTGTCGTTCACCTAGTCCCCAACGACCATCATATGTTGAGACTTACTCACAGATTTGAAACATAAGTGATACGACGGGTCCCACCCTTCCGTAGCACCTAAACTCGCAACCGGTTTTTTTTTGTGGAGGTCGTGTAGCTCTATTTTTAATTAAATAAGTTGTCGTGCGGATTGCTGTTTGTAACAATGTCTCTTTTTGCTGGCTCTAGAGCAGGGAGGGTTCTTTAACGTGCCAACACCTACTGTGACACGGGACCTCGGTTTTTACTGTCTCATCCGAAAGACAGGGACGACCAACCGCGGAGTGACGCTACGCGGCTGGAACCCGGATCTCTCGATTCGCAGTCGAACACGCTAACCACTTGGCCAATGAGGCCCCAATCGCTTAATATTCTTCCCTGGTCTAATTGTGCTTCATACAACAAAATATTTTTAACTTTTTTCGCAAAGTGGCGAAAATATTCTTTCGCGAATAACAGTAAGATGACTGATTCGCAGAAATAAAATTCCGTGAAAATTTCTGGATTTGTATTATTATCTCCTTATGGTTTGGCTACGGCGTAGTCTGTCTTTCGACCAATACTTTTTTTAGTGTCCCTTATGTTACTTTAACACCCTTTTATGTATTAACCTATCGGAGCTAAGTATTTTCACACGGGATTTGGTTACGTCATAGTTCTTCAATCGTTCTTGGAAGTCAAGTGCTTGAACACCTATATAACCGTATTATTCCCTGCGTCTCATTGTCATGGTAACATAGTAACATGTAAATACGACTGGCAGATCAAAAGTGTTATCAAAATTCTCATCATGTTACACTCGTGCTTTATAGCAATAAACAAAATAATCAAATTGCAAAATGTTTATCTAGTTCGAACCGTATTTCCAGAGCTCCCCGACTACCATTAACAAATGACTTTGCATTTAATTATTCATCAATGTGAAAAGGAAGTCACATTATAGAATTTAAAGCACACCTGACATAGGTACATCAGTACTTAACTCATCCACTCCTAAATACACATTTGGATTTGCCTTAATCATTGAGTTAAGGAAGAGTCTATTATTTTTCAAGGGTTAATAAGTTAATTAATTTGAATATTGGCAGAGCTTATCAGAGCTTGATTCCTAGACAAACATTTGTCTATCCCAGCTGACTGGTTTTTGGGTCCCTAGGTGATATCGGAAAGGTAACTTAAGAGCACTGGCAACGCTTCTTGAGTGTTCATCTCAATTGGCATAACTACCATTAGAGTTGTTTATTTCACATGTGAATCTCCCTAGAGACGAGGAAGTTGTCATAGTCGCCACGTAGTAACGAGGCGCAACTTCGAGCAAGGTATTGCTATTTTCCCCAGGAGTCCTATATCATGGATGATATCATACCATGTAATGTTTGGCTTCATGACAATACTTGCAAGAATTGATGGCCAAGTTGTAACAGGTAGAGATATAAAAAAAAGTCTGGATACAGAACGACATAAAAATATATGAACGCTGATATATTTGTTTTTGATAATTGATTAGGATGAATCAACATAGGTTTAACAGATCTGGCAGTAGCCCGTTGTGGAGGTAGAATTATATAACCTCATGCACAGATTCTTGTAGCTGTTATGTTCTTACATCGACGACTTCTACCTTCCATAGCCTGAATTTTGGTTGGCGTGTGACTGAATTGACAGAGAGATAAGAAAAAAAAATAATAAAACAGACAAAGCAAACAACAAAAACACCCCTTATAAAGAAGAATAATCGCCCTGACTTGAGAATGTTCTGAGACTTTGATATCTCTCAATTTGTGCATGCGCAATGCCAACAGGGGACGCCGACTCCTTCCGGACACCTGGTCCCATCCCGTTAGGGATTTGCAGTTGTTTTCCACATTGAGACCGTCATTACTCTAGACTTTTCTTATGATTTGATTTTCGAATTTCCCTTGATACTTCTTCAATTTTACTTGCTGTTGATTTTTTTTTTCGTGAAAAAATGATGTGCATTTTCTGTTCATTAGTTATGGATACATGTATTAGAATTTCAATCTGGTCAATCGCAAATAAAATAAAAAAACTCTTGTTTTCTTATTTTGCTTCTTTCTCTCCGAGTATCTGAGAATCCCAGAAACTTTCATCCCAACTAAGGCCCTACTTTTCCAGATATTAAATTATAGAATTTTATGACTTGTATTTGAAATGCTGTTGAAGCTGATATGCGAAATGGGAGCGACACAAGGCGAAAGTAATTAATTTTCAGCTGAGAAAAAATACAGTAAATGTCATATGTTTCGAAATATTTCCACTCTGAAAGAAACATGATTCATGTGTTAATGACTGCAGTAAATATCAATTGTCGCAAAGGCGTAATGTAATAACATTTGCGATATTTGAACGTCATTCTTGTACTTTCCGCGGCAATAAATCAATTCAAATCGGAAATCGATGCTAGGTATTTTTATTTGACTCTGGTGATTTAAAAAATGTCCTTTGTCACTCTGTTTGAATCTCCGTTCCACTTTTGCATTTTTTTCACCAATATTGATAGTTTCTGTTTTGCGTTCTATTTATCGTTTAATGATTGAACTCGAGAACTTTTCACTAGTCTTGGCATTTTACTGAACTCGAGAGGTTTCCAAAGTTTTGGTAACAGGTGTGGCACATAAATAGTACTAAGCACAATTAAGCGTAAGAATTAACTTTAGTCTGATATTTTTCTCAGCTGCAGCCTCTGAATCAGGATTCAGTATTTGCTGCTGAAGTTGAAAATATTCTCAGACTTAAGTACATTTTTAGATTCCATGGTGAACAGCCCAGGGGGTACCGAAACCTTCTGAATACCTGGTTCCATCAAATTTGGAATTTTCAAATTCTTCAGTTTTAATTTGATACCATAGCTGGGTGCCATACAACTTAAGAGTTTACTAAAGTCTCAATTCCAGCTACTCATCCGATCAGACTTCAGTATTAGCTGAAGTGAGTAAATTCTCATACTTAAGTAAATACTAATGTTTCAAGGTGCCAGGCCTAGATCCCGCCTCAAAATGAACTCCGTATAATACATAAATCTTGACATAAGCGGTTTCAACTGAAAATTACCAATTTTCATACTTGATTCACGTGCAACACTCTTATTGTGTGTTTACCTGCCCACTACCTCAGATAAGCGTCGGTTCGCCTACATTCTGCTTAATCAAATTTACTGCAAATCGCCAAAGGCATGGATCGAACACTTTATTTTATAGTATCTCATGTTAATCTTTTCCAATTATACTAACTCACCCAATTTTGCAGTGAAAATGAGGAAAAATTACTACGGATAAAACAAAATTTGTAGTAAAAGTGGATGATGATTATTACTGTGACAATTTTCTTTTTCCAATCTAATCAGAAAAAGGGATTAACGAGATATCGAACGACCTTTGACTTTTAAAAAAGGGCAAATCGCGCTTAATTAGATTGTAGGAAATTGTGTTGTGTCGGTGGCGTAAACTTTATGACATTGTAGTGTTTAAAGCTGGAGTGATGGCCTCAGATCTAAGGCCATTCTATTAGGTGGTGTAAATGTATCGTTTAAAGCTGAAGGGATCAGAAGTGTTAGCCTCAGATCCAATACCTTTGTATAAATCACTGCATTACATTGATCCAGAAGACAAAGAAGGGAGATAATCAGGGAAATCACGAAAAAATTACAAAAAAGAAAAAGAAATGAACTAAATAAACGATATTCAAAATTACTGTAAACGGGGGATGTATTTTTTTTTTATTTGACTTTGTACCCTCTTGTATTTTTTTTATCAAAAAGACAAGTCTATCGGAATTTTCTTCCCAACTGTGTTTGTGAAGAAGTACATATATTTATACCTATATGTCTGACTTAAGGTTGTTAAGGCTCACAAGTCATAAGGTGATCCTATTACAGGAACGAGTAGCTTGGCCCTTTAGCGTTTCAACATGAAAAGAGACCATGGATACCTGAAATTGTGATTACGTAGACAATAAATTACAGCGAAACTTCGGTATTAAGACCACCCAATTGTAAACGACGGGCTAAAATTGGTCTGATTAGTGATATGTGGTCTCCTAAATGAAGTTGAAATAGTCTTGAAGAGTGATATACAGATTCAAATAGTTTTGATGTCTTCATTAGTCTGATTATTGAAGTGGTTCCCTATGATGGTCTTTAGGTCAGGTTCTGCTATATTTTAAATGTCGTTAGATATGAAAAATCACTTCTCTTTCTCGCATCAGTTATATTCAAACATAACGTGTGAGATAGGAATTTAATGCTTTGATAAAGCACAAATGGATATTTTTGGTTCGTTATGTACGGTTTTCAGTCAATATTACCTTATTAGGCCAGTGAAAATGATGACTTCCCCGACTTTTGTTTAATGGGTATGTAATGGAGGCAATTTCCCACAAACCTTCTGTATATTAATTTGCAAGTAGCAGCATAATTTTGCCATGAATGTGCTTTGCCTGATTCAATCTCTTTAAGAATAAGATTTCTTATTCCTTTGTGACATTTATGAGTAAGTATATAATAAAATGAAAACTTTTTTAATTCTTAAAATCAAACTTCACAAGCTAGGGATATCAAAGATATTTCAAGTTGAGAAAGTCAGTCCGTGTGGCAATCAAAGATGCATCATTGTAGATATTTGTTCATAACATCTATGGCACGAATGCAAAATGTACGCTCTCTCTGGGGCCTCCGTTGCCGAGTAGTTAGCGGGTTCGACTGCGAATCGGAAGATCCGGGTTCGAGCCGGATCAGCGCCACTCCGTTGTTGGCCATCCCTGTCCTTCGGATGAGACAGTGACCACCGAGGTCCCGTGTCACAGTAGGTGTTGACACGTTTCATAACTCTCCTTGCTCTACGGCCAGTAGTGCCGAGCATAGGCAAAATTTGTAGCCCTTCACAGGCACACGGTGACGTTTCCATGTGAGTGAAATATTCTTGAGTGGGACGTTAAACAACAATACCATACCATATCATACGCTCTCTCTATATTGAGTAAGCGAAACAAGGAGAATATCGAGAGAGACAGCATGACTTGTGTCGCTGCTACAGCAAAGGTAGTGTCAACCCGATTTAACCTTCCCTGTTACTGATATTGCCAACTGTACAACGTATGTATGATGCTTGAACTCACCATATCCTTTTTCTTGCGTCACTTGGTTCCTTGCATTATGCCCCAAATCAGTGTACTACAGAGAAAATTGAACATTTGTCGACCTGGAGAAATAAACCAAAAAGCGTTACAGTCATGAAAACTGGAATCCAGAATATTGAATGCTCTTTGATATTTCTACAGTTTCATTAAGTACAATACAATACTAAGATGACCATTAAATACATGTAACATGTTTGATTGGACGCTATTACGTCAATAAATTTTTTCATCTTTCTTTGCTATAATTCATTACTTTTCTGGGTATAGTTTAATGACTATGATATAGCAAGATATAGGTCATCACTCTTTAATAAGATAACATTTGAGATTTTATGTAAATCCAGAAATTTTCGCGGAATTTTATTTTAGCGAATCATCATGCAATAATTCGCGATACTATATTTTCGTGAGCGTGCATTTAAGTTAAAAGTTTGTGTTGTTTAATGCATGTTAATATCAGGTCAGTATATTTCGCGAGAACTTTATTTTGGCGAGTGAGTGCTTTCGCGTTATAACGCGAAAATAAAATTCTCGCGAATAAAACCGGATCTACAGCACATAACAACCTCCAAATAAGATATTGTAGAAACTCGGGAAATCCAATACAAAACATTTAGCGTTTTTGTTTTCTGTCATGCGCAATGAGGCAGATTTGCAGAGCCTCACCATATTCACAAAATATTCGATTTGTGAAATTCATTCTGTAAAGATAACACAGGCGCACACGTCGGACAAAAACATTGATTAATACATTTAACAAATTGGAGCATTTGTCAGTGTTCAATATACTTGTTAATTAATTTGTTTAATGTTCCGAAAAAATGTACATTGCTTCCAATGAATCAAGTTTCATGTCGATGGGTATATAATAAAGACAAGGCATATCTTCCGAATGATTGATATGATATGTCATATTTAATTAACTAAAAAGCAGAGATATTACGATAAACTATTATCTCCCCAGGACGTGAAACAAATTCATTTTTTTGTTCAAAAATCAATTTCAAATAAATTTGATCTTATGACATTTATTTTTAATTTTTTTGTTTGTCGAGAATTCCGGGAGACTTCTCTACGTCTAGCACGCGACGGATCCAACTTATTCATTTGAAAACATAAGGCCTGAACTTATGATTGACACATTCAAAACAAAATCAATTACCGAAGGATTGAAAGCAAATATTACATAATGAACATTCCTGGAAATATGAGAAAGTACAAATTATGTCGCAATGGCGTACAAATCACGTACTTTATGCTGTTTACCAACTCATTAAACAGCTGTTGTCTGCCACGAGACAAATTCAAAAGATTCTCAAAAAAGGAATTAAAAACGAAGAACATAACAAATTGATAATATGTAAATGTCAGCTGAAAGATATTCAACGTGTTTTTACTGATCAGAATAAAGACCAACGTGTTCATAAATCTAATACGGGCAATTCTCTAGGTCACCATCATGATCGTCGTCATCATGATCATCATTTAAATTTTTCTACAACGTATACAGGTAAATTTTACCTGTAAAATACCTAGATTCCATTATAAGCTTCTCTCTATCTATTACTGAAATTATTTTTGTATACATAATCAGATTTCCTACACTTACACGAAGGGTGGCAAGTTTCACAGGTGTAATGCAATTTGATATCTGAACATAAGAAAAAAAAGACGTTTGCAGATCCAAAAATTTTCAGAAAAAATATTTTAGCAATGGGTTTTTTTTTTGTTTGACATTTTTTTGCGAGTATTGTATTGAAGAACATATCATAGACTTATGTTGTGTATGCTTATGCCAGAGTAGAGTATTCTACGGGAACTTATTCGCGAACATCAAAATATCGGGAATGATACCGGATATACGATAAGGATACAAAGTTAGAAATATAAATATGTACAAAAACAAAGAAAAAGAAAAACGGAAGTCTTTTCACACACAATATTAGAATTAATAAAATTGTCATCGAAATACAATTTTAGAGGTCTGTAATAAAATCCTAGATTTACGACTCGGTAATAAAGATGAGATGTTTGGATCAAATAGTATAATGTACTAAATTAATGAGTCACTATTCGTCACCTCATCAACAATAAAAGCAAATGTATCCAGAAGAGACTGGGGTTAAGAGATGGACATACTCAGTGGGGAGAACTCGTCACGAAATAATCTTACTAATTATCTTGTTATTGTTGTTTTATTGCACACAAGGTTTTCCAACCCTCGTCAAAAGTTTGTGGTTAAATGTCAAGTACTCAGAACAATACAGTGTACCAGGATAATGTTCTTCTAACCCCCATGTACTCACGCACATGCACACACTCATCTTTCAGTAAGATTGACGTTCATTTTCGATGGTGACTCTACACCATAGGCACTGCTTAATGTATAGAATCATAGATATCCAGTGATTCTTTGTCCGTAGTAATCTGGTAAACGCAAGACAAACAAGGACCCCTGAAAAATGCAGAAATGGAATCAGGTATCATGGAGGAAAATGAATCCCTCGTTGACTGCAAACACCTACCGTGTGATTCCATAGTCAAATTATATTGAAATTATCATTCACTATTGAATAAGTAAATCAACATTTCTTTCAGTGAAATAAAAAAATTAAAACCACATTTTTATACGGTGCCAGATAAAATCATATGAAACGTCATTTATGCGGACACAAACCCCAAATTTATTCAACATAATAATAAATGATGAATTCTCTTGAAGTTTTCATTCAGTTCCAAATACCCCCCCCCCCCCTTCTTCCTTGGACAATTAAGCTTTGATGTCCCCGACACCCCATAGAGTCTAACCTTCCTTAGCGACCCCTAAATTAAATGTTTACCTGTCTTATGAGACCTAATTGTATGGTTCCCATAATTTAGTTTTCCTATATAAATCACCCGAATTTAAAGAATACCTGTCATATGTGACCTTTTTTGCCTCTTTCCTTGGACTGTTTCTTATTTGGCTGTGTTTACCTTTATATATCAAAGGTATTACATGTACATATGCTGTTTACTTCGTTGACTTCAAATAAATTGCTGTTCATTCCAATTTAGAATCTTTAACTTGTGTGGAGGCGGCGTTGAATTTCGTTAAATGCCTGAGGTTCCAAACACTTGTTTCACTCAAAATCATTCGACATACAAGTAAAATTGGAACTACTTATATTGAACCCTTATAAAATGAAATCCCACTTAATTTGAAAATGATTTTGATTTCCCAGTAAATTCACTTTACTAGTACTTAACCCTTATTTTAAAATTCCTATTCATTTAAAATGAAAACTCCATTCCCTTTGGTTCGACTGTAAGTAAACTTCGACTGAAAGTTAGATTTCGAAACGCGGTCATAAATCCGATTTTGTGATTAAATTTCGAAACTACAGTGAAACCGACTTATGTTGAACCCTACTACATTGATGTCCTACAAAAGCTGAAATAATCATAATTTCCCGACTTAAATTACTTCTATCTATTTTCAGAGAGTGAGGTCAGGAAAAAGTCGAGATGATGAGTTGTTTGTTGACCCGGAGTTTCCAGCGGAAAACTCATCCGTATACAAAAGCAAACCTGTTTCCAAAAACATTGTCTGGAAAAGGCCAAATGTGAGTACAATTATGTTCTTATTCGTCTTACTCAAGCGAACATAAATTGTCTCAAATACAAACAGAACACTTAACAAGAAATGGTCGCAAATATGTGAGTGCGTTTTTAAAGAATCGACCATTTTCCTTGACAAAGGCAAAATAGAAAATATTGGAACGCCCGAAAATTAAAGTGTCACAGTTTTCCTACCATCTTTGTTTTAATTCAACAGTTGTAACTTTTCACGTGATAATGTTACTTTTAATATCCTGACCTGCATAATATCATATCTAGTAAATAATTTAAATATAAAAGAGGTCAGTGATGTTAAATTCCGAATTGTTGAAATGTGAAAGTTTGGAAATGCAATTCGATGTATATAGATAAGTGAATTCGGATTTGCTCAATGTCATGAGCATCATAATTCATATTTATAATTTCATTATTGAAATCAGATTGTGACAAAATGTAGTAAAATAATTCTTACGTTTAATTGAACTGAAATTTGAACTATACAGATAATTTTGGAGCGTTCTTTTATGAAATAAGTCAATTAATTCACAGTCTAGGACACTCTGAAAAATAAAAAAAAAAATCTGTTAAATGGCAGCCGCTTTGGTGCTGTTTTCCGGCTATAGTTTCAAAAGGACTCGAGTACTCTTCCGTCAAATTCGGAAGCATGAGATCTCTCACCGATAATGATTGCGATAAATATAATCTTACATTTACAACGGGTAAATCTATTTTCACGGTAATTTTAAAGCGATTCCCGTAATGATTTATGGAGTGATTGTAATTTATATTTAGAAATTAGCGAGCAGTTCACATACAGAATCGGTTGCGGACTTCCAGCGTAGGCTTGGTGGGAGAGCCGGAGTTTTATAAAGAAGATATAAAAGCTAATTACACCGACTGCTGTGAATGTAACTGATTCAATGTACTGATCGATTTCATGGGGATAAAACAACTCAAACAGAATGATTTAATTTCTATACCGTGGAACTGAAATTTAAGCCAAGAACACAGGATGCTGAGGAAATCGACTTTTCAAGAACCTTCCAAAAATTTTCTTATAGTATATCAATATTCATCATAATAACCAATTGTATATTTTTGTCTTGTTATTCGTGTGGTATTAAACAATGTGTCCCCGTGGCTGCAGTAGTTTCCAAAGTTCAGAAGTAATTATTAGCCCATCAGCGAGGAAATACTATACGTTATGGCGTCCTGTTTTGCTTAATGACAAATTAAGTTCTTACACAAGACCTTAATGAATATCTTTTACCTATATACCTTATTCAGATTTCTTTGTACTTTGCGTTGAAATGTAAGGATTTATCGACTAAATTAATTTGCTTATTCTAGCACTAATTTTTGAATAATGAAAAATCTCACATGATGGAATTTAATGTCAAATGTGTTATTTTTCATTATGCGTATCAGAATCATTTTCAAAGACTGGGATGTTATATAAAATACAAAATGTAACTAATTTGTCGTCCCTTAAGTGAAACTTATTTCATCTTGTGAGGCAAAAGCTTTTATATTTTAACTTTCAATTCGCGATCGTTTTATTGCTGTTGTCGTTTTTTGTTGATGTGTTATTGTTTAACATGCCACTCAAGAACATTTCGCTTACAAAATATAAGTCATAGGTACCAAAGTATCAGTCATTTAAAGAGTCAGAAGACAATGTACAAATTTGGTGAATATTGGACGAACACGGACTTCTGACAATACAGAGATGGGATCAGGTGTCATTGAAAAAAAGTTGCCACCGAGTGCCGGAAAATAGCTACAATTCTGACCCGTGCTTACAACATGGTATGGAAAAAGTGATGGTTTTTAAACATGTCTCAACATACCATGACACTGGGCCTCGGTTTTCACTGTCTTATCTAATGGACAGGAAAGGACAGCTGCCTCCATCGACCAGACTCGAACCCATTACTTCACTAATTGTAGTTAAACAGGCTACCATGGAATCACAGCCACCGTTTTAGATATTCAACACCTCCGGTACGCGATGAAATAAGAACGCTTATCACCACGAAAACCAATTTTCTCCCTTTATCAATTTTGACGTAACAAAACACATCGTTGTGATTGATAATTTTTCGGTTTTTTTTTTAGCGAATCGGCGGTTCATGATTTATAAGTGTGGATTTATTCAAATGAGTTTGAATATTGAGTATACCCGTTACAGTATACAGTATGCGAGTACTTTTATTAAAAATAAACTTGAAGGTGCCAAAGAATATTCGAAATTCCAAGTCTTAAAAAAATGAGTTAAAAAAACAACTGCAAGTCCCAAACGGGATTGGACCAGGTGTCCGGAAGGAGTAAGCGTCAAGTTAAGTGTTCATGCAAAATAACGTGAAAATAAGGTTCTCGCGAATAAAACGTGATTAACAGTTATCGCGCGTTATATTCGTATTGTTCCTGGAAACCGGATTTCACCCTTTTAATGATGATTCACGTGTCCGATATTTCCACCTACCTTCCTCTTTATTTCGTTTACTTTATAAAATTGGTGTTGTTTGAAAAATGGTCAAGCGTGCAATGACACACATTTAAACTTACTTAGGACTGCATTTATTTGTGAAGTCTAAGACCTTACACAGATAATCAGGTCCTGGGCCGTCGACGATGACGACAAACCGTAGTCCGACCAACGCAAGATGGCCGATGTTATGACCAAAGCTGAATTACATCAGGGTATTGATAGAATTCTTTGATCATGATTCAGTGACGCAGATGTTTAATTGTTGCTAAGGCAGTTAAATACATTATTTATTTATCGTCAATAGGGAATTCCAGATACACGACGGTCGCGTGAACCGTCATTTATATCAATTAATGTTCTTTTGAAATACGAAGCTAGCTTGATCGAGACAAACGATGTTCTTCGGCGCTACGCCACAACGTTCTTGCTAATGTTCACTGACTCCGATTCTTACTGGTTCATTTACATAGTGTTGTTTAGTTATTCAAAGCAGCTTAAAAATATACATACATCAAAATAAAGTACATATTTAAATAGAATAACGAAATATTATCAAGGGCAAGGTTGAAATTACTAAGCAAGACCCATTCACTAAGCTGCTTAGTATCTAAGCAGA
>JACSZP010052069.1:0-10141 GCA_016161895.1 Pinna nobilis | reverse complement strand
AACGAAGCTGCACAGATAAGTTTACAGTTATGTACATATGGTGTGTTTATAAATCAGAATCTGGACTGATATATTAAATCGGAGTTTATGTTCTATACCAAGACCAATTCAACGATATTGGGAGATCATAATTCAGATAAAGTTACTTCATAATATGACATACCACAAAATATATGTCACTTATAAAAATAAACTTAATTTATCTTCTACATGTAGATCCAGACAAATTTGTTATAATGTTACAAGTCATTTATTTAAACATCAAAATTCGCAAGTGGATATATCAAAGGTTGTGCTTAATTCTAAGTATAATGAGAAAAGAATAAGAAAAGTAAATTTGGAATAGCAAATTTCATAAGGTCGCATGTAATAGTATTCCAGTTCTATCAGACAAACAGTATTCGTTGAACACGTGTCGTCATTCGCACAAAACCATTTGCATTGAACAACAACAATAATTTAAGGTCCAAAGACCTGTGAAATGAATAATTATAGATTAACCCGGATCACTGATTTTGTCCTCAAGTCTGCGAGTGTGACTGATTTATCCATATTAAATATTTATGGAAACGTTTTATTCCATTGCAAATGTAATTTTCCATATAATTCGTTTATTTTCTGTTCGACAAACTCCATCTCATTTGAATGGAAATTGAACGAGACAGAGTTAATGATACGCTTTTACAGTTTTGCATACAGAAACTGTACTGTTGGTTGGTGAGACAACTTATCTTTCTTAAATATGCAACATGCAACAGTTTTACGAACGGTATTTGTAGTGATATTTCGTGTTATATTCAGTTTTTAAATATTATTGAGAGATTCGTACAATAATATAAATTCAAGCTTCGTTCAACCCAAACGCTTAACATTTTTATACATCTCCTTCCCAATGGACTTTGCTATTGGTTTTCGAATTGCTTAGGCCATTAAAAGAGGCATTTATCAATCTCACGGTCGCTTCACTTATCCGGGCAATTTGCTTGGAAACAAACACGTCCACGCGTTTTCACTATATTCAGCATCAGTATTTTATCATTGGTACTTGCTGATACATGTTGCTGTCGCTCCTATCTCATAGAACCTTACTTTTATGTCGAGGTAATATGTATTATATCTTTTACTCTTGTCATCGGTAAAAGTGACAAAATGTAAGAAAAGCTACTGAGACACGCCATCTCCGACAGAAAAAGTGAGGTAGATTGTCTAATGATACAGCTAACTGATCAAAATAGATTTTGTAATTAGATTTCTTTGGATGCTAGCGTCACATCGATCGTCGACAGGAGACAGGGGCGATGTCGTTTATACATGATGTCTATAAGAAACAAAAAGGTTTTACGTTCTATCTCAGTAACTATGTAACTCATAAAGAATCGCGACAATAAATTAGCAAAGTTCAAAGCCTCGCATTAATAACATGAACTCAGATGTTGTATCCTTACAATCTCACTCAAGAAATGATTATGGTCTAAACTTTTAAAACATATCTGTGTATCAAGGAAATACTTGGGAATTTTACTGATTGATTTCACCATTGATATCTTGATGTCAGATGGGTATGATTCCTGTACGTTATGACCGTTAATAACTGTAATAGTGTCCACAGTGGTGCTGGGACGTATATATTCAAGTAAATTTTCCCGCTGAAATGACGTCAGTGTGTATATCATCTGTTATCTCGGACATACGTTATCACGTGGTACAACAGTTACATGCAGTCTCCCATTAGCATTTGTTTTGCAATGTTGTACGATTACCTTCTAGATTCCAACATGTTATTCTAAAAAGAAATCACAAAAAGTGTCAAAAATATAATTGAATAGAAACTTCAAGAAGTTTATTCTTTTAGATTTACGAATTTAGCTATATCTTATTTTTTTTTTAAACCCAATCAGACAACAATGTCTATGAAAGGGTACAGGTAACGAACAGTAATCGATCTCATAATTCTTATGAGGAGTCGGATAAACACGGACCCTGGACACACCAGACGTGGGATCAGGTGCCTAGGAGTAAGCAACCCCTGTTGACCGATGACACCCGCCGTGTGCCCTATATCTTGATTAGGTAAAGAGAGTAATCCGTAGTTAAAATCAGTATGTAAAGAACGGACACGTTTTTATTTTTGACAATAGAACCTTTTAGACATATACTGGAGAAAGCAAACTAAGTTTTGTAAAGAACTTGTGCCTGATCCATTTAGAACTTTAATATATAATAAAAAAAATATGTTCAAATCAAATCAAATCAAATCAGATATGTTCTAAATCATCGCGCACCAATCTATTGTTAAATGAGCGTTCACTTCTTATATATATATATTCCGTTCTAACGGTAAACGTCCAGATATTTTTAAGCTAAGGAATCTGTTCCTCTGAGAACATAAATCCAATACATTATAACAAATAAATCTCAATCAAATTCCAAGGACCGCAAATCAAACGACATGAAAACAGAAATTACCAGATCTGAACAAATGGCCACGAGTCGATAGTCTAACCTAAATTTATTATGCATTAGGCTCTATTTAAATCAGTTCTACGAATTTAATTAGTTCTACAATTGATCTAAAATTCTGAACGTGTACAAATAATGTTGAAATGTCAATGCTGTCATCGGTTGTTTTTGTTAGATGCTAAAAGAATAAAAAACAAAACGGTGTAAACGAATTACCGGTGCTCTAAAATAAATTTAAGTTTTTTTTCACTGAACTAATTTTAAACTGATTACATTCAGGGGATTAATGTGGGTAAGCCACCATGAAAGTAATTACAAAATATAACTCTTGGTTAAATTCAAAAAGCAAGGATCTACTTTGTCTTTCACATTTACCAGTCACTCCAAGTATGGACTTTTAATTAAGAAGCGGGATTAAAATGCTGAAATCCTGGTAAGATAATCGAAGTTCCATATAGAAATTCCACCGAAACAATGCATAAGGAGGTATTGAAATTAATTTGCTTTTAGATAAATTCTTCAGTCTAAAGTAATATTAAAATTTCCACGCTTTTCTTTTCAATTGTTCAAAAATACTTTGATTCTTTTCTGTTTTTCTAGAAACTATTAAATTCTTAATCATTTAACATATTTATTCTAAAGAATTTTTAAATGCAATAAATCATTTTAGAATTTTGATATAGTAGTCAAGTTGTTCTGGAGTGCTAAATATCCATACACATAGTTCGTTTCGATATAGCTCAGTATAGCTTAAAGAGTGGAATTCAATAGATTTGTTTATAAGCCTTCAGCTAGTTCGTGCTAACTAACTCACTCCCGTTCAATGCAGTTAATTTGTCAACGACAAAACGCTTTTCTGGGAAGATGACAATTAGGCAGAGCATAATACAGCTTTTCAGTGATAAATAAAGATGTGACCTATCCCAGCTGTAACAATGAGTCATTTATTGAATTTTCTCCGATAATCAATGCTTACTTGGCAAAAGAATCCTAAAATTGGCTCTGAACAAACTCCGGTCAGCTTCATAAAAGAAATGTAAACAAGAGCGAGATCCGCTTAACACTTTAAGATCTTGTAATAGGAATTCGTATATTCAGACTGCTTTTGTTGTCATTATCATTTTCTTCTTGGATGAGAAATATGGATGTGATACCTGTTGAAATTGTGATCAGCATAAGTCGTATCAGCGACACTAAGGCATCATAAATCAGCCATGGAACACCTAGTTAACATCTCTACAGCAACTAGTTATCATACATCACTCCTGTAATCAGCCGTTCTCCGCTGAGTACCGTAAACTTAAGCTGGAATCGGATGACACGTTAAGGATTTGATGACATCAGATTCGTTACAGGGACCAGTACAGTGGGTTGTACGACCAATGGTAAGCATCGCAAACAGAAGTGGTGGAGACTCAATGGTGATCAGACGTGTAGCTCTCCCATGACAAATTACTCTTGTGAAGTTGCTAATTGCCTCATCTTAGTATCTGTCAGAGTACAATTTTGAAAAATATTGAACACGCATATCGGCTACCGTGAAAAAATCCTTGCTCTGTATCGATTTCCGTAAATGGAAAATAGTTAAACACGGGCAGTGCTTCTTCGTTTTATTCATTTGGCATCAATTACATCAATATCACGCTAAACGATTCACCTGCATTTAATCTACTTCACACATTGTTCCCAACAGCATTTGGCGGAATTTAGAGGATATCCCGTGATTTCCGTCCAAGTGGAAACAAATTTCAATTTTGCACGAATTTATTCATGTTATAGCACATTATTGTATTTTCACGCCGTGACTTATATGGCAACACATGCTGAATACATTTAACAAGGAATATGCTTGTACTGATCATGAAGGAGATAACGAAACTGAGCAAGCACATGGAATTTGTGATCAAGTGAAATGCCCACGACTCTTCTGTACTATGGAAGTGTTCTCCATGATCAAACATACTATAGTTTCTGAAGATTCTAATCCAATCTGTCGTTACTTTGAGATAGGCCGACAGACGGGTAGTTGTGGACCAGAAATGATATGGAAAATTTACCAGGCTGTTAGAATTGATGACAAAAAGGTATGTAACATAAATGTGTTTTTGTAATTCATGGTTATTAAAACTATTCAATGTTATAACCTGCTAGTCGGTCTCCGCAAAATAAACACTAAAGTGTCTGCAAATGTGAAAGTTGAGAATCTAGACTTTGTTAGGGTCTTATTCAGTCATTGTTTTCCGATGCGATGCACTCTGTTGCCATAGTAGTGACAGTATTGTGAGTCATAAAATACAAATTAGCCCAGTCATGACGGTCAGTTCAATAATATTTGATATAACCTGTTTATTACTTTTCCTTTTGTTTCCCTGACTTTTAACAGTATTTCAGTTATATCAGTGTGATACAGATATCAACCATTATGGTCTCTGCTATGGACCGTATCACATGCATGGGAGGCTGAATTCTAGAGCTGATTTCTAGACCAAGACCGATTTAGCACAAGACCGATTTATCACATGAAGCCGAAGGAAAACAGTCATTTCACGGCTTGGTTTCGAACCATCAAACCTCCGGTCGTGGACGACCACTGTCATAGATCCATTACCGGCTCCCCCTATGTTGTTTTATATACAATGCTACCATATGATTTCAATGGCTTGCTATCGTAAATTAACAAATATTTAATGTTTTCTTACGTTATGTCATTTCTGAAAAATTCTGAACAAATGTATCAATTTGTTGCTTAAAATTAATGATAGAATAATTCCTACAATGATAATTCTAAAATGTTCCACTCTGCCAGCAATAATTATTTCTAAAAAATGGTCCCTAGTTTCCAAACTATAACAATTAAGAATGACATGTTTTATTTCATAAGCACAAACAACAAATTAGATTCTTCATGACTTGTTTCTTTCTTTGTTTTGGGGTTTATTCTCTTTGTACAATTAACTGCCAAGGTTTCGATTGCTCTTTGAAGCCTTTTATTTATTTTAAAAAGAAGATATTTGAAGATAACAAGGGGCTTTTAAAATTCAAAAATTGAAAAACAAAAATATCATGACCCAAATTACAAAGAGACAACAGCAAGAACAGCAATCCACGTAACAAGACGCAAACAACAGCAACACATAGTTATATAAGTGAAAGGCGTATAAGTCAATAATCCAATATAGTTTTTGAAAGAAAGTCCCCATTACAAAAGTGGTTTGATAATTTCAGACGTAAATATTACAAATAACTCGCCAATAATCTGCAAATAGCAATATTGACAAATCTACCTCCATCATTTCAGCAACTTTTTGTCACACCGTATCGTTTGCCAGATTGCCAAGTCCCAACAAATATTCAGCTGATAAACGATATAAAACTGCGACAGATATATAATGAAAATGATGCATAAACACAGAGATCTGTTCTTTGTAATTATTTTACAATATTGTTGCATAAGGAATTGGGAATGGGAACAATGGGAACATTATCTGTTTATAACGAGGTCGATTCTTTAGGGACGAACAAGAATGACTTATGCTTTTTACATTTTTTGTTTCATTAAGCTTACCATAACCAAACATATACTCGTATAGTAAGAAATGATAATAGACCTGTTCTGTCTTGCCTTATTGTACAACATTTCACTGCTTAACTCATACGGAGGATGTGGGGAGGGGCTTCACATTTTAGCCTAGGGTCAGCACTTAGGGTTATTGAGGGTCCTTTTACCTGAAGAAAGCATCTGTGAGACAGGGCCTTGAGATAAACATTTATTTCCTTATGCCAACGATAGGCTGCAAACTGCCACATGATATGTATTCGGAGAAATATTACCATCTCAAGTTGTATTGTATCGCTATCAAATCTGTTTTCGGCAAATACACTGCTGTCTTTAGCATTACTGTTTATTTGAATGAAAAACTGACCAATTAATACGAGTAAGTGAATCATTATCCGATTTATCCTCTCAATATGCGCAGTTGTTATATAAGCAAAGCTGAGGGCCAGTCGTATACTCACGGAAAAATGCTCGTCTAAAGGACAGGTACAGGAGCGATTGAATTCATGAGTGTCTTCAGAAGAAACCGAGACCCTGTCTCAGAGTAGGTCTTTACATATTAGAAATACCTTCCCTTGAAATGATCTTGAGATCGAGCATAGGCAAACATTGGTATCCCTTCACCAACATTGGATGGTGTCTCCATATGCAAGTGATGGATTCTTGATTGGAACATTGAGTAACAATCAAAACAAAATAGTTTACAATAGATATAATCAAAATTGTCCTAAGGGCTTATGTTTCCTAAGGAAACCTTTCCTCACATAGAAATGACGTATTATAAACAACACTGTTTTTCTCGATCAGTGTATATGTATAAAAGTAGGAATTAATGGTCCTTGAATAATGTTTTGTGTACAAATGATAGACTGACCGTCAAAACAATACATGAAGATGTAACGTTCGTTCTAATGTATGTGCTCTATAGGTATATACATTGTAATCATTATAAGTATTGACTTGTCCTTTCAATATGAACTCTGGGTGCCCGTTATAAAACTCCTCAAATTAAGGCGGTTTTTCATTAAAAGAAATGGTTTTTGCAAAGTAGACGATGCATTCCTCATTGTCTTTTCAAAACGAGGCGGTGTATCATCATTAGCAAAACTATTTTTTCAATCGTAGACTTTGTGGACCCAACATTCAATTACACATTAGAGCACTGGCCATGGTAATTATGCCTAGGTCTTTCACAGTCAAAGTTAAACAGAATTATACCAGCTCAGTACCCATTTTCATTGAATGCATATTCGATTTCTTTTGTTTGTTTTCTGCATGATGGTGGAGGAAATATCAATATTTCAATACACTTAATAAGATATCAATTAAATAAACAATACATCATTGCTATTGTAAACATAATATTGCAGCAGTTTGTTTGTATTTGTAATAGATATAATGGATGATATTTATTCACTTAAGCATTTGATCACGTTAAAAATCAGACAGATACCGGACTTCAAAGGATATCAGTAAGGAAGTTTAAAATAATACAAGTCTCCCCTGGGAGGTCATAGACATGCAAAATAACTCGTAGGAATCTGTTTGGGCTACAATTTTTTCTTCAACTGAAGTTTTAACAACATTAAAAACATTGAAAGATGAATGGAATTTCCCTGCAGTTTCCATATTATCTTTAGATATTGCAGAGTTGTGCCAATGGCAGCGATATCAAAATGTCTATATTAAAAAGGTAATGTAAAGTGATCAATCTACCTTAAATGAAGAACAGAGGCGTAGATTTCTGATAGATAAATGTTTTTTTCAGCAGAATTGTTGGGAATAGTGTTTTGTAAGGAATATATTCGAGTCCAATACGATGGAACTCAATCTTAAGGATGGTCATTTATGTCGTTTCGCGTTAATTCATCAATTAAGCCTGATAAGAGGATCAAGTCCTATAATCAAATGTTCTTGTATCATACAATCGCATTTTACCGACTGATGTCCTTACTTTGTGTGGCTCAGGGTTTGAACAGTCATTGACACAGAACAAAGTCTTTAACCTGTATTTTGGGCTGTATTTTAACAACATGTGACACAGAACAAAACCTTTGACCTGTATGTGGGGCTGGATTTTTACAACAAATGACACAGAACAAAACCTTTGACCTGTATATAGGGCTGTATTTTAACAACATGCGACACAGAACAAAGCCTTTGACCTGTATAAAGGGCTGTATTTTAACAACATGTGACACAGAACTAAGCCATTGACCTGTATATGGGGCTGTATTTTAACAACATGTCATTGACACAGAACAAAGCCTTTGACCTGTATATTGGGCTGTATTTTAACAACATGTCACTGACACAGAACAAAGCCTTTGACCTGTATAAAGGGCTGTATTTTGACACTATATGACACAGTACTGAACAAAGACATCACGGACAGATATTGAATCAGACTAATTCCAGTCTCTCATGTGTCCAAAATATTGTTCAGTTTTCTTTTCTAAGAGACTCGCTCGGTCTTGGAGTAAAGTGAATTTTAAACAAAACTAAATAAATGAATAAGATTTCATTGAAAAACAGTCCGTGGACAATAAATACTTCTTCTTTCTAATACCATGACCGCTTAACTGTTGATACAGTAGCTGCGTTATCCTTTACCTACTAAACACTGAAAAAAATGACAGTGAATACGACAGTTTGGATCACAATACATAACGCTTTCATTTCACTTTCCCTTATACAATGGAATCATATCAGGGCGCTTTTGGTCCTGTGAAAATTTACAAGATAAATCTTAGCATCGAATTACTGAAATACAAATATGTTTGCAATCTTTAATAAGATATGAAAATTCAGTTCCGAGCCTTTTTTGTTCGAAAGCGCCCGGACTGCTGGCGTTCATATCGATTAGGCTCTACTATGTAGTAAACGTGTACTTAATTCTCCGTTTTAAATTCCTAAGCGCATGTGAACCCTTATTGTACCTGTTGTCTCCATACAAAAGAAAGAATATTGAGAGACGTCTTTGTCTTTAAGTTCCTTTGATTTTATTTTTTTATTTTTTCACACCCTGAATGTAAGAAACGTTTATATCTGAAAGTAACTTTTGTCAATAAAAGCATATTCACAGAAGTGTTTATTCGTTGTTTGATACAAAATCAAAAACTAATGCCCCTGTAAATTGTTGTTTATGTTGCTGGTAGTCCAATTCTTGATATTAAGGAAGTGTCATATATACGACGATGTTATGGGCCCCTTTGTAAAAAAGACTGAAAACTGAAAAGTCAATATAGAACTTTTTTTCCCAATTTCAATCCAAAGCAATGACATCTATGTATATATAGGTTCAGAATTAAAGCTGCTTAAATGAAATAGTTATTATTGGAAGAAACTTCCAATCACTTGATAAAGGTTCGTAATATATAACGAGATAAAATATAAGACTGTTCCTGTACTGTACGGCAACCATAGCAGCAGTGACACAAATGATCAAAATTACAAACAAAATGTTTGTGGCTTTAGTGGAATTGTTATGCCACAATGATGCTTTATGTACAATGTACTGTGTGATTATCTATTCTGAGTACAATTCTTATAGTTTAATGATATTGCAATTTCTTATATTACATAGAATTTGAGTAGTGCATGTTTGACAGCTTCCTCTTCATAAAATCAATAACCAATAATCCCGGGAATCCTCAATTTTAAAAGGAAGTCAGTTCCATAATCCAAATCTATTATAGCGGAAACGTGATGTCATTAACTTGACTCCATTACTACTTAATTCTATAAACCGATCATAACTAATTGCCGATGTATCATAGACGNNCCACTTGCATATCCCATAAGAAATGACACCATGCGTCTGTTAGGTGTCCGCATCACCTGGAGGTCTGCTTCATAATCCTCAAGTATTCCATGCAAGTACTCAGAGTTCAGGATAATGCCAAGCTCGACACAAAAGATTAAATATTATCTCTAGGTCCGCCTGCTGAAAAGAAGCCACTGTAAATGATTATGGTCATAACTTACATTCTTGAGAGGATTGACGGATGGGTGGACGGATAGATAGATAGATAGATAGATAGATAGATAGATAGATAGATAGATAGATAGATAGATAGATAGATAGATAGATAGATAGATAGATCGATCGATCGATAGATAAAT
>JACSZP010052042.1:0-17722 GCA_016161895.1 Pinna nobilis | reverse complement strand
TTGTGAATATTTTATGTAGTCTTGTTGCCTTCATAAGGCAACCACACGGCCTCTTGCTTCTCCCGTATTGTCTTCATTAGGCAGAGATGCCCGATGACATAGATCATGACACAGAATTAAGAATGGAAATACCAGGATTTAAGAGCAAATTGGATACACAGATTCCATAAGAAGATCAGCATTTGCAGTGTCCTTCGGTAGTTTTTAGGGCATGTCAACGGTTTTCTCACCGCTCACGAAGCTTAGGAACTCTAACGATGTCTTAAGAAGCCCTCATAAACGACTGGAATTGTTTACAATTAGAGTCCATCTTGAACATTTTATTTATCGTGTTATCAGCTTTTCTCATTTTTGTGACAGTGGTTTGGGCTTATAGCCAAGGGAATCATAGATTGCTATACAAAATTTACTTTTCTACAGTAGCAATTCGTTCAATTCTGGCAGTTGGTCATTGCAAACGGATTTAATATCATTTGATTTTGTACAGCTCTTCACAAACACGTTTATTTAATCGCTGGCAGGGGTTTTATCTCTTCTTGAAATTTAGAAAGTACGGAACTTCGATATTTGTCATTTATTGGTTACAGTTGTCAAACTATCCTACACTCTTGTGGTTAGGTGTTGATTTAGAAGTTTCAGAATAAAACTATATTAATTCATTTGAGTCGTAGGTGTCGACTTCTCGCTAAAGATTAGACTAGTGTTACGCGTAGTTGCACCTTGTTTTACTTAGGATTAACCTCTTTTCTGCGTCCATCCACCCACACTCTACAGATTTGTCCAGCTAAAGTCTTTCGATGGACACTGTAATGACAGTTTATTCAAATTTGCTTTGTGTTTAGCAGAAATACTAACTCAATAGAAAACAAGCTTTGGATGAGACAGTTACAAATATAGACTGGGCCATCGATTATTGAACATAATCAAATAGTTGAACGAACGCGCAGACAAGAATTGAAATAGAGATGCAAAACAGAGGGACTTTTGTAAGAGTTAAATACTGTTCATAAATACATCACTCTTGTATTTTGAGTCCTGATGCTACAATTAGATAAACGAAACTGAATTAGACCAGTATTGCTTTTGTTTGGGAAAATGAACAAATGATTATTGTTTTCTAGACACAGAAATGATATTTTGGTAATTTACACTTCGAGATAGTCTCACGAAAGATTCTCCACAAGGATTTTGTAGCCTAGATTATATTGATAATGACATTGACCATATTCTGTGCTTGTGTTATTGAGATTTTTTCCCCTGAAATC
Source organism: Pinna nobilis (assembly GCA_016161895.1). Lineage (NCBI taxonomy): Eukaryota > Metazoa > Mollusca > Bivalvia > Pterioida > Pinnidae > Pinna > Pinna nobilis. Next base: position 16,457 of record JACSZP010052042.1, on the reverse strand, counting down.
TGGGTCAATTAGTTGTTTGGATGTCAATTTGTAATATCATTTGACAATTTTGGGGCACACCAAAGATATTTCCACCGCCAAATCGTGACCATAATTTTCTAATGGCAAGGTATATATTTCATATCACAGCTATTCTTCATTGCAATAAATATAGGTTTCTTTTGATATCAATATTTCTAAAGGTGTTTTTTTCGGTAACCTGGATGTTGGACATTTTTTTCGAGTTAGATGCAATTTCTGTTTCAGTGGTATTATCTTTTCACAAACATATCTTGTTTTACTATGGCTCTTTAAGATAGATAAGATTAAAAGTTTGATGAACCTTACATCCATCAAACTCCAGACCACAAGAAAAGTCCGTGGGTTCCAAAAACTATCCCCATTGTTATTGATTAATACTTATTTTATAACTGTTACAGCACGGTCTGGTCAGTCCTCTTTATTTGACGAGGCGTTTTACTTGCTTAGTAGCTATAGTTTTGCCTTTTCGCCGAGCTTGAGACGTTTTCACGGAATAAGTATAACGAGTGCAGTATGTCAACAGGAGCCAATGACTCCTAAGTAATAGATGGTCATATACTATTTGGGATTCTTATTTGTTGTCCATGATGAGGCCGTTGTTAATCTGCCATTATTCTACCAGATTTAAAGTTCTGAATGTCCTCTGGGTATGGGACAATTACCCCTACCGAGTAGATGATCATGTATCATGTGGGATTCGTATTTGTTCTCCATGTTGTGGCCTTTATTATTCCACCTGTTTTGAATGTACATTGGTATTTCTGTATGAAAAAAAACGTATTACCTACGGCATTCACCTCCAATATGTAATTAACACTGAGAACTAGACACTTTTGCTGACGCCAACAACGTTAGATAGAAATTTAGGGTCGTGACCTCCAAACTTCTAGGGTCTATATAAGTTCTTGTCGATCTTCTGGCGATAGAGTATATTGTGAGCACCGAAAATGTATGTAGCATATGAAAAAGACAGTACAACGGGGTATTGAGTTGCGACAGAATAAATCTACCAATAGTGGGGGGAGGGGGGGGGGGGGGGGTAATGCTCTCACCTTTAGGATCAATGGCGAATCCTAAACGTAAGGGAACCATGTTTCCAGAAGGGTTCTTTGTTTCTGGCAGAATGTTAGAATATGTAATCTTTTATTTTGGTACTTACTCGATTGGGTATCTTGATCACTATGTGGACTTTGTAAATAAATTCAGAGTAAAACTTACGCGTTTTCAAGATAGATAGTTAGGAAAAGATTGAAAAGAAACACTGTAACCTAGACCTTATAGTTAGAAGGGGAATTGTGGCACCTAGACACTAAATCGTTGACAAAGGAGGACGGAGTATGGATTCTGTTTTTTAAATGTTATACATGTATTTTCGTTTTTAAAATATTTTCAGTAATATATTAAAGAAGTGTCATACAGTTTTATTGTCGCTGATTACACTTCAGTTATTGCCTTTTAGATTAAAATGCAGATTTGAAGGTTTTTCCCAATGTAATTGACAGAGACAAATCCAACTCTCTCTCTCTCTCTCTCTCTCTCTCTCTCTCTCTCTCTCTCTCTCATCGGTAATCGAATTACAGGGAGTTGTCTTCCCTTTGCCACGTATAACCGACACTTTGTTGCAACATATCTTTTAGGTTCGATCGGTATGTAAACTTGCACTTATTTGAACGATATGACTGAAAATGAAACAAGAATTTAAACGGAGAATAATGTGTAATTTATAAATCGTTACAAAGTCATGATTTTTAAGAAGCAGTAATGGGGACGAACTGATGCAAGATGTACTTGGCATTTTTATCAGGTAATCTATGGAGATTGGATTTTCTGCACACTCTGTGAACCACTCGTCAGTGGATCATTATAAAAAGTTCATGAAGGAGATTCTCCGTGGTGTAAAGAAACAAACAACAGAATTTCTATTATTTTCCCATTATAATAGCTCAATTGAAGCGCTTTGTTTGTAGTGTGTCCGAATTTAGCGCCGTGACTACTTCTACTTCTACCTTCCCGCGTCCTTGTCTTTTAAGACAGAAATGTCGCGTCAACAGACAGTTATTTGATGAACGGGTATTATACCCATGGTACAAAACAATTCACTACATGGGCGAATAATAGCCTAGTTCTGTATTTAAAAGAGGTAAATTAGGTACAATATTTAACATTTAATATTGTTTGTTATTGAAAACTGATCGAGTTCCTAATATTAAACATAAGAGTGCTTAATACTAGAAATTTTGCTCACGATCTTTTTCAATTTTTGCACCTTATTTTAGACATGATTTAAATTGATCTTATTTTTTGCTTTTTCACACTACTTCTTTCTGTGTTGAGAATATGTTTGTTTTTTGTTTTTCTTGGTAACGGTTCTTCTTCAGAATCTACATGTACTGTGGTAGGCCTGCCTTTGTTTTCACGAGTGCTGACTCTAAGACAACGACCGCAGCATTGTGACAAATCTTCACATTTTAGGAGAGATATTTCATAAGCTTGTCACAACCAGCACTTATGATATTGATTTTATCAGCGACTTATTACATTAGTTGGTATTGTGTTGCAGATTTTCTGTCATTAATTCCGCCCACATCAACTATATCAAACTTCATACAATACATAAGTAGCATCCACGAGGGCACCGACCAATGTGCACTGTACTGACGACCTACCTGATGGTGATTATCGATATATGCCCAGTGCTGGTGGTTTTGCAAAGATGTCATTTGATTTTGTTAATCTATGCACGGAAGGCTACCGAACTCCAGATTAAGCTCCACCGTTAATTAACGGATTTTATAAGTCTATGTTTTTGCTTACATCCCTATGCCCTTAATGAAACATACTAGTTTGTAAATACAGTTCATATTTACCAATGGTGATACTTTGTGTAAGGTTGTGCAAGAGTTTTGGAGGCAAATCGTTGTCATATGCGCCGCTGATATATTTTAAACGCAACTTGCAAACGAATGTCGGCGATTTTTCCATCGAAACTGGAATGTTGTTTTGACTTCTCGCCGTTAACCTTGAAATCTGACATTTTTGCTTCAGTTGTTAGACTTCCATCATTTGGTCGATATGTGATGCTTACTCCTCCGTGACACCTGATCCCACCTCTGGATTGTCAGAGGTCTGTGTTTGTCCGATATTCACCAAATTTGTATGATGTGTATTGGTTCTTTGGGCGATTGATACTTTGGTATCTGTGACTTTTACATCTTTGGGTGACAGGACTTTCATCATGTTTTGAACACTTTACGTCAGTGACCCATAGGACGCTTTTATCGCAAAACAACTTATATTGTCTTACTATCAGCATTTTGATGTGGTACCCGGTACTATGTATAATAAAGGTACCAATTCACGAGAATCTTTGTTCTAGTATATGCAATAACTATGTTTTAGCTCTAATATTCGGTTCTCCAGGTTTTTAATCTAAAACTATTATCAGTTATACTGTCTACCACATTCGTAATGTTATTTTAAAATAATTTTGATGAAATGAAAGATAGTTATTACTGTAAATCCAGTTTTATTGTCGGGAATTTTATTTTCGCATAATTACGCGAGAGCACTTAATCGCGAAAATTAAGTTTTCGCTAAATATTCTTATTTAAGATTAACATGCTCCACACAACATAGATATTACTTAACATGCACACGCGCGAAAATATAGTACCGCGAATAATTGCATGGCTACCGATATCGCCAAAATAAGGTTCTTCGAAAATTTCTGGATTTACAGTATATATTTTCTAACTTAATATGTTATCTTCAAACTTTGGGGAACATTTTTCGCTAGTTTTACGCGAAAGTTCTTTTTTTTTTTCTTTATATGTACATTTAAAATTGAAAATACCAAGGGCCATTCAGAATTGAAAAAGCTTAAGACAGATGCCGCCATTGATACAATAAAAGGAGAGAGTAGAACATTTCAGACAACAATAAATCTGAAAATATTGTAACACGAACCTCACTAAAACCGGGCAGGGATCAGGTACTCCGTTAGTGTAAGCAATTTATACGCTGAACTAAATTTCATCTTCACCATTTTAAACGGACTTCATTTCATAATTGACATATTATCCGGATCGTTATGTAAAATAAGCAAATTTCATAACTGATAGAACTGGATAAAGAATAGTTGTGGTTGTAGTCGTTGTTGCTCTCTGTTGTTGTAAAGTTGTTTAGCTTTCCGGTAAAGAATTAAAGAACAGATAAGAAAATTATTAATTATGCAGTACTTTCTTGATATTCAACTTTACAGGATGAAGAATTTGCCGTTTTTAAAGACATCAAGCCAGCCGCAGAACACCACTACCTCGTTATAACGAAATGTCACATAAAAGATCCCAAGCAACTCAACGGAAGTCATATAGACATGGGTAGGTTCATGACATTTTCCCGCCCTCTTAAAACCAACCAGATGCCCGTTAGCCTACTTGTTTATCTGCCTTGTTTTGTAGTAAAACTTAATTCATATGATTTAAAGGGTGACCAAACCAAGCGTTTTTTATCCGTTGTTTATACTTTTGTTAATTACTAGGTTTTGAGAGAAATGAAAACTGACTAATTTCTTTTTATCTTTTATATTGAAATTTGATAAAGGACATTACCTTGATGTTGGTAGTTTTGCATAATATTTGTCGAAAAGTGTCAGAGACTTAGATTTTTAAGTGGTAGTGCAAACAACGCTTTCTATTTTAGGGCTTTTTATTCCATATGCATGTTTTATTATTAACCGTGTGTTTTTCAATTTTCAGTTGAAAAATTAGTATCTACAGGTGAACAAGTCCTAAAAGATCAGGATGGTAGTTTAGAAGATTGTAGGTATGTTTTAGAATATTTCCTTAATTGGATAATAAAAATACAAAGTACTTTTTTCCAGAAACTTTTTTGTCAACTTTATGACGGTAAGAACAGGGGTTCATACCTTAAGAGCATGAAAATTAAAAAATCGAAAGCTGTTACGAGAATTTCCGTATGAAGCATCCTGAGAGTTAACAGAACGTAAATTCGGAATCATCTTACATTTGCATCCGTACCTATAGAGGGATTTTGGAACGCCATGATAGCCCGGACCTAGATTTTTTTTCTCCAATCCTACTTTGCCTAACGAAAAATTGTACACGTATATACGATGACCATATCGACCTCAACCCAAAATTAAGTAATTATTTGTAGAACAATTTCTTACATAGGACAAATTCAGAGAGGGAAATATTATCCATTCATTCTCTAATTGAGCATTTTGTTATCTTTAACTTCTGTGGGAGACGCTCTGGCCAGTTTCTTCTAAAAACCCATAATATTCTTATTGTTTATCAGAAGGTTCGTCCCGTCCCGTTAGGGATTTACCATTGTTTTACACGTTGAAATAATTAATATTTCAAACTTGTCATATCTATCAGCACATGGATGTTCGGCTATCCTTAAGTATTTCTTCAATTATTTTATCGTTTATTTCAAATGAAGTTCTTTGGGCGTATTGTCCTTATGTTGTAGGTTGCTCTCTCTCATGAATATAATGAAGTCTTGTATTCCAGTCAAATCATTTTTGATTTGTGGTTATTTTCTCTCTTTATTTTCATCTTGTAGAATTATATTATTTTGAGATCTGCAGTCAATCCTATGTGACGGAATAATCAAGATTGTTCTCGCTGGTAAATTAGCTATCAGAGAACTCTTTAGGTATAAAAAAGGATATTTTGAGTGGTTTACAATCGTATCATAGCACTCACTGAACGATATTTTTCATAAATTTGGACACTTTTGTGAGTAATTTATTGGTATGTAACTTTATATTCTGCTTGTCATGTTGAATATGTAGGAGAATATGTCTGCAGAGTTTTGTAGAATTCATTTGTGAAGGGATTGGCGGTGCTACCATTTACACTAAGGAAAGATCAACTGTTCGTAATGTTTATGAATCACAATAACTCAGATGTTTTGATAAATACATGTATTATCGATCAAAAAATTTAATATTTTCTAGAAATTAACGTTTGAAATGAAACTGATTTTTATTTTAGAAAAGCGATAATTCACTTCTGCGGAAACACTCAGCAAACATACAATACAAAAATCAGACTCAAAGATATGTATAGTTATTATAGACACAACCTGATTACTGTTTCGTTGACCTTGTGGTCAAGTCGTTGGCATTTTGTGGAGGAGGCATGTGTTAGAAACCAGGCTGCAATAAACCTGTCATACACATATGTAGCAAATGTACTTTCGCCTGATGCTCAGCATTTGAATCGAAGGTTGACTGTGGTTCGATATAAAGTCGAGTTGGTTTATAACGAATCGGCTTAAAGTGAATTCAGTACTATAACTAGGGGGAATAAAATCCATGGCAAAATCACAATTCAATTATATATGTAGTAAATTCTGATGTTTAAAATGAAGGATACCTATAACGATGTCAAAGGTCAATGGATACCCTTTAAATTCGTTATAGACAAACTCCACTGTATATCGGGGCCTCCGTGGCCGAGTGGTTAGCCGATTGGAAGATCCGGGTTCGAGCCGCATCAATGCATTCCGCGGTTGGTCGTCCCTGTCCTTCGGATGAAACAGTAAAAACCGAGGTCCTGTGTCACAGTAGGTGTTGGCAAGTTAATGAACCCTCCCTGCTCTACGGCCAGCAGTGCCGAGCATAGGCAAAATTTGTAGCCCTTCACCAGCATACGGTGACGTCTCCATATGAGTGAAATATTATTGAGTGGGACGTTAAACAACAATACCATACCATACCACTGTATATCTATTATATACCGAGGTTCTGTGTGACAGTTATTGTCTACACGAAAATATTTCCAGTCTTCTCAATGACCGGTCGGCATAGTATAAACTTTAAAGAATTTAAACAAAACTATGCTTGAATTTACACCAAACCGAATGCAAAAAGATGACGTATGCAGTGTAAGAATTGATACTAATGATATAAACTTCTTTTGTTTTTTGTAGGTTTGGTTTCCATTGGCCGCCGTTTACATCTATAAACCATTTGCATTTACACGTCATTTCACCGACAACTGGCATGGGATTTATAGCTCGGGGAATTTTTAGACCCAATTCCTATTGGTTTGTTTCTGTACGTTTATTCTAAACAGTTCATCAACTTTTGTTTATATCTATATTCACAACTTTTTTGTAAATTGTAATTTTAAATTTGTTTACATCATAATCTTTTGAATATCTTTATTAAAAGCTGCATCAATCATCGAGACTCAAACACCTAATTTTCACTGTTTACTGATCGAGGGCGGATTGGAAGATTTCAAGATTTATTTGTAAATATCATTGAGTCCCATGGTGACATGTCTTTCATTGGAGACTGGTGGAAATAAAACTGATTAAAACATATATGTCCATATATATAAGCACGTGTTATGTGAAAAGGGGAATATAAGAGTAATTTGTTTTTATGTATTGTAGGCTGACTGGTTGATAGATCGCCTGAAGAAGATGGAGGAAGGGAAAAAGTGATATTGTTTCTTAATGCATCAATCAGGCTGAGTGGGACTGTTAAGTGGAAGTGACGATATTTTTTGTCTATACTTTCATTTAACGGATCTCGTCAAAGCCGATTACAAAAACAAGCCCATCAAAGCTGAAAAATTGACATTATACGAAACCATTAGCAATGGATTATTGCAACAATGATTCTCACTCTTGTTGGATATAAATTAATTAACGTTAGCCTGTGCTCATTGGTCGAACTAACTTTTTTTAATGCAGCTATACGCTTATTGCTGTTTCTGTGATCTCAAACTTAAGTATCTTGCGTTTAAATCTAATTGGGCGTCTTAAACACAGAATGGACTTTGCACGATACACCCACGCAATTAAATGATATAGAAAGGAATGCTTAGGTTTAATTCCCTTTTTGTAGTTTTTTGATAAATGGATTCTTTATACATAAAACAGAAGGTCAAGTACAAGACCAATTGTAACAGACTGCTTAATCATTGTAAGTACTCCATCAGTGTTGCGATTTCTGTTGAATGAAATGCGTCTGAATATTTAACTTTGAACAAACATATCATTTAATATGAATTACTTTAAGTACGAACGAATATTACGATTAAATCCAAACTTCCTGCGAGTGAAAAATTACTCAGTATGATTTATTGGTAACTAAATGCTGGTTGTGTAGTATTGATTCAGTGTTACCGTCGATTTGATATTTTGAAATTTTATATTTAACAAAAATTATCGTGTGATTATTACCTTCTTTGAAAATAAAATGTATGGGTTTATCAAATTTTGATTTTATTAATGTGATCTAGATATCAAATTAGAAACGATCTTCTAATAAAGGAACTTTGCAAAGTATATAAAAGAAAGTTAACATAGTATATACAATGAATTTAAGAAATCCAGGTTTTGAATGTGTAGATAATCGATAGCTTTTGATACTGAATAGAATATACATGTATTTATTCAACCGTACTACCTGAGGAATAAAACCATTAATAATCTGCATTTTCGAGTTTAGTTTATTCAATTGATAAACAAGTCAGTATTTATAGCTAGATTTTTTTCGGTTCGTCATTGCCAAACCTCATGACTTATTAGAATGTCTTGGCAATTCCTGTTTTATATACTCGCAACCCTTGAAACTCGCATCATCATTGAGTTTTTCACTCCCTGTACACACGATATATTTTGTTATTATACAGTACTCCCCTCTTCTCGTCTCTATATATAGTCATGCCGCTTCCTCTTTGATTGCACAGGCCCAGTCTAGCCCGCTCGTCGAAGACGACTGGCTTTTCCTATCATTTGAATGAGTAAATAGCTATGCCTCATGTAGGCACGTTAAAGAGCCCCTGACTGCTCAATTGTCAAAATGCCAAGTGCAGTTCAAAAGGCTATCCCCTCTATTCGTTGACATCTCAATATGAGAAATATTCTTAATTAGGACATTTAACAACAACTCAATGACATCACCAACTGCAGTGTACTCGCCTCCCGATTAATTACCTTGTCTTTCTGCTTCCTCTTCTATTTCGCATTGCTGTCGCTCCTTCTTTTATTAAACAATACTACCATTTACAGTTTTCTTCTAAAGTTTCGCTGTTTTCCGTTTTATTAGAAAGACTTGCCGTCTCTTCTTTTAGGCCAATTAAACTGTGTTGAGATTTCTTTTTTTCACAAAGTATTGCCACTTCCTGTTTGATTATTGCATAGTGTGTCTTCCTATTTTGAAATTACGCCGTATTGGTGCTTGAACCTGGAATGTTTTAACGAGGCTAATGAGGCATTTTTCCATCAACAGATGAAAGGTCAAATACAAACGAACAAACGTGATTGTGATAAAATGCTAATCTTCTATGGAGAATGAAATCAGTGTATGCGTTTGATGTTCAACGGCAACAAAACTTAGATGAACTCTATGATTCAGTAACGTTGCTCATGAGACGAACACTGTGACTCCCTTTATATTTTCGGAGTTAGTCATTCGACTGTCTTCATTTCTTCGCCTGTATGTATCATAATTCCATTTGCATATATGAATGATTGTACATCATGATGCTATCTAGTTATACTCAACTGGGAAAACGTATGGACATATTGACCTAGTGGTTCGGTACATTAAATTCACGTGCCAAATGCCCTGGGTCCACTTTCCCAAGCGCTCAAACGCAAAAACCTGGATGCTCCGGATTTGACCGTCAAACTTACTTCCATGTCACGGCAGATTTTGGTACGATAATGACCCCCTCACTGACTGACTCTTACTATCGAGCATATTCCGAATTATTCTGCAGCCCCTTTGCTGGAATTCCGTGACGTCATCTGTATGTAGTTAGCATGTTCGCCTTCTGGGCCGGGTTGTTCAACAGTTGGTTAAATTTAACTAAGGTTTAAATGTAACATAGGCTTGTAGGAATATGACAACCAAGCCTTAGTGCTCGGTAAAATTTCCCAAATATGATAGATTGTCTAATAAAAGGTTAAGCTTTGCATTTCTGCCTTGACTATTAAATTGTTTAGCGTAAGCATTTAATTTTAAGCTTTCTTTCAAACCTAGGTTATATTTAACCGAGGGTTAAAATTTAACAAGCTGATGAACAACTGGGGCCTGTTCGTGAGGCCATGGGTTCAAATGCGAGCCACGCTACGGTTGACTGTAACTATCTTTCTGATGAGATCTTAATAACCGAGGTCACAGTAGGTGTCGGTACATTAAAGAATCCTTTTTTGCTCTACGGCCAAAAGTGCCGAGCCAATGCAAAATTTTGGCCCCGCACCGGCACACGGTCATGTTTCTATATAAAGTGAAAGATTCTTGGGTGGGGCATTAAACAGGAATACGACCAACCAAACAATATGGGATTCTCAAGTGGAACCGTTTTAAACAACAATGCAATGTCAATAAAGATAATTAGCATCGAGGAAGCAACTTCATTGAATCCTAATACTGCGTCAAAGATTTCTGGTTTTTAAAAAGAAAACCAGATAATGTTAAATATCATCACATGTATCTTTCCCATTTTTGTGTTATTTTTCATTATCATCACATGTATCTTTCCCATTTTTGTATTATTTTTCATCTTGTAATTTTCTTCTTGTTATTTATATTTTTAATCTACTTGTTTATTCGAGACTCGGAAAGATGGAATACAGAAGCCTTTCCTGTGATACATTATCCTTATCATTTCTTATTTGAATACTAATTTTCGCCTATGATAATTAAATGTGTGTATGACTTTACCTGATCATAAGTGTATTGTCTCATTTCTGAATCTGTTAATGATGAATTTAAAACCCTGAAATTAAAGATAACGCCTATATTTTGAGTCACCAATGTCCATTATGTGATAACAATTCATCCCAGAATTCAAGCAACCGCCCTGTACGATGACAAAATGTACTTCAAACAAAAATAAAGTGCAAGAAGAATTTAATTAATTTATTGCCAAGGTTTGAATTTGTTTATGTAGTGCTGGTTAAACATGCTTTAAGTTCTTTCAGTGACAAATTTACAATGTTCATTCATCAATTTGTTAATACGATCATATGCCAAGAATGCGAAAATGTACAATAGACCGCCTGCTGGAATGGCGCTTCTTAACAATGGATAAACATTTATTTCTTTTGATTGCAAAAACAGATATCGTTCAACATAAAGAAAAACAAGTTTACATGCCATGATACGTTTTGAAGCAGTTCATTGCAAAAATGTGCGCAAAGAGACGGGAGGCGAACTTTCGAAAGACTATAACCATAAATTGTTCTATTTTTAATGTTGAAAGTTTTAGGGAATGTCAATTGTTCTTAATACACTTTGAACATTTCAAAAGTAATTCCGTTTTGACTCCTTGCGATGCAATTTTGTATATGAGTTGAAGTGATGTATGCGCGCATATGTCTGCACTAAATGTTAAAGATTCTGGAATCGTAGATCTTATGTATAGTTCTGTAAATACTTCTTAGGTTTTTGTTGTATGGATATTTGCGGACAATTGTATCGCACTAAAACAAAATGATGCTCTTCTAAATAGTAACCCGAAGCTATAAACAGTGCTGGTAAACTATTTCTATTGTATATGGTTGAAGTATGAAATAGGTGACTAACGATGGAACGTAAAGACCTTACAAACTGGCAACTTTACGTTCCCAGCTCCCTTTCTCTCAAGTTTTAAAACCTGCTACCAAATTTTGACGTCCATCATTAAAACACTTGTGATCTTTGCAGTTCCTCACAAAAACGAGTTTTGAAGTCATTGGCTTGCACAGCTCATATTGCATATGGTTTCTAAAAAGGGGGGTTTCATAACGATTACGAAATGGAAGATAATTTGATATAGTTTTGAGTCGTCGAACAAGTATTAGCAAAGGGAGCCATTTAATTTGCCGACAATAATTGTGATAAATGGCATCGGTTTTATCGATACTATTTTTATTTGTTTTATTTAATGCAATATACGTAGTTCGGGTCTCGCTACACTCTAGGTTGATGATGCGCGAAATCTCCATTTTGCTGTTGGAAGGCTTGTGGTGTTTTTTCTGGTACATTTGTAAACGGGCTTTCTCCTCTAACAATCAACAATGCGTGTCACCGTTTTGAAGAATGATTGTCGAATGTGCGTCGGACACAAGTAGACTTGTCTTGGAGTATCCATGTACCTTTCTGAAGAACCCATCTGACCGTTGATGGGACGTCCTTTTTCACGACCCTGTCAGAGAAACTAAGTCATACGAGTATGAAGGGACAGAACAACGTTTCACACCATCGTTATAAATGGGTTTCATCGCAAACGTACTCAGAATGCACTCAGTATTATCGCATTATAAGTATATCATAATTTTGCAGCAATTTGATTTTTTGATTAATCATTCTGGTGTTTCAAAATTATTCGGGCCTGTCGTGATAATTCAAAAGTTCAAAAGTATAGAGACGTTCTGTGTTTTGAGTGCGGGAAAATTGAGAAAGTGATCTGTGAAAACAACGTCTAAATATGCACATAAATCTTAAATATGTGACCTTGCTATTCATATTTAGTATTGAATAATTTGTCGCATCATGCGGTTTTGAATGATCGATTGTTACAAATTAACACCAAAACTATCAATATACCTTTTGTAAATCTTTGTTATAATTTCTCTCAAAATTGCGAATCTTCTAGGGTAAAATTCAAATAAACGTCCATCAACTAGAAAATTTCTCTTTTTGCTGCGTTTAAAAGAAAAGAAATCGAGGTCATGACATTTAACATTTTATTTATAGTCTTATTTACTGGTTAACATGCAATTCTTGTTTCAGCATGACCACAAACTTCCATGAGTAAGCAAGTTTCCTTGACAGTTTATAGTAATGATAATTAGTGATATATTAACCGCCATATGTCATACATTCGTCAGACTGAGATCGAAGCTGATGTATGCGATCCTACCGTACATATTTCAGCGAGTTGCAAATTATAATGTCGCGTGCTTCAGTTCAACGAGCGATTACATGAAGTATGCATTGCCAATGCTTATCATGAATGAATACAGTTTTTATTACAAAAAATTGTTCAGGTTTCTTTTTGAAATACGACGATCAAGGTGTAAAATAATTGGGGAATTGTAGGGAATGAGGCCAAAATCAGTAAATGCATTCTTGAAATAAAAGTACCACTGAATACCCGAAAATCTAAGTCCTATTAATAAATATCACAGAGTGGGTATAATAATGGTCTCAAATTGAAAGCAATTGCAAATTCCTATTCGAATGGGGCCAGGTGTCCGGAAGACGTCAACATTTCTTGTTGCAATGCCAAAACTATCTCCAAAGTTGCACGGAGTTCTGTAAAATTCCGATTTCGATCGAAAATGTTGTCATTATCAGCCACTTGGAACGCTGCATATGGTAGCAAACAGTGTTAGCTAAGCTCAGTGGTGTTCTTTCAAATTTCTATCTTCAATACACTCGTGTATATTCAATCGTACGGACATCTAACGAAAAGCAAAGGAGAGGTCAAAATATATGCTTGTTCGGATTTTTTGTGTCTGTTACATACTCACCGGGTTTTGTATCTCACAGTTTGATTGGTTATTGACGGGAGACGTCATATGATTTGACTTTTCCATTGGATCTCGACTAAAAATGTCTGTACAGGACAGCATAGAAAAGAAGAACGTTGAATTGCGAAATTTAATTAAAGACCGCAATATAACATTCAATAACGATAGTATTCGTGGTCTGATACACTTGGTAATTTGGGTCTACAGGCATTAACACGACACAATGCGTTTATAATAGGCTTAGTGTTCTTTAATTTATAAAATTTAAGGTTTTTTTTATAAAATCAAGATTTTTTTTTCAATATCGAGTTACACATGTATATTCTAGACTAGGCAAAAGTTGATATAAAAAGATGCTGGGATTTATAGTAGAAAACATCTTCTTATGTAATGTTCAGAGACATAGTCCTTAAGCCGACCGTGTAAAGTACAATGGGAAGCTATTGTGATCTTTTGTTAGGCGACGCGTTCATTCATTTAAAACGGAATGTATATGTATTTAATAGCTCAACGAATTCTTCAATTTCTTTCATGACAATGGTCTTAGTAACTCACTAAAGGTGATATATTTTGAAAAATATTCACATGTATGGTAGTTTATAGGTAGTTAAATGTATCTAATAAACATTCAACGTGGTTCAATATTAAAAAGTGAGACGGTCTCGTAAATTCGAAGGATTAGTTTGGGGAAGATTGGGGTTAGGTTGCGTGGGAGGCACTGCATTGTGTGCTTTAACTTCAGTTTGCTCTTCAAAATCTAGCACCATCCTGTATTTATTGTGATGAAAATGAAATTTATTCAGCTCCGGTTCTTGCGATGACAGAAAGTCTTTCACAAATTAAGTAGTATTATTGTACTCTTTGTCGCAAACAAAGTGCAAATAAACAACGAAAAAACCACAATTTATTTGTGGTTTCTTACATTACACAATAACACCTGTTAATGGGTGGTTATATCTTTGATAATTCAAATAATGATTTGACCTATTGCTTAGCATTACTCGGCGCTATCGTAAAACCCTAGTTTACTTTGAAATAAATTCATATTGCACAATGGAGATTTCATTCTGAATTGTAAATAAATAGTGAGACATGAGCTGAAAATGAAAAATGAATGTTTTTGGAGATTTGATCTTAGCTACCGGCTTTTTCAATGTCAATCATCTGTTTAATTTTAACTGCAATAGTTCCTTATAGATAAAGTCTAGTCATGAGTAGCAATACTCCATAACCTCCTGTGTGTGGCGATTTTATTTCAAAACTCTAACACTATGCTAGGCTATACTCTTTGTAAATATATAAAGCACTCGCACAGGGATGTATTGGTAGACTCTTGAACTAGCCACTGCAAAACTTCATGTATTTGGCTAATATGTTAGTCTCGTAAAATAATATGAAAAAACCCTCTCGAGAATATCAGTTGGCATCCTGAAGCACGACCGTATGCAGTGACTACTGTCCGACCATTGCATCTTGCGCTATTCCATATCTTTTTTTTTTTTTTGCGATAAATGTAGCGTGTAATATACGCTACTCCTTCCGGACACCTGGTCCCATCCATATTGGGATTATTAATTGTATATTTCATTTTATCCAACTTTTTTGTTCCCAACTTGTATCTAATAAGACGCAGTTTTGTATAACTCTTTATACTTCTGTAATTTTTACTGGTGTTTGTCCACCTCAAATAATTAGTATCGTGTCCGTTTTTGTTTTGATAGTATGATTTGATTGTGAACAAATTTAAACTATATATACACAGAATATTCTTATATGAATTCTCGAACTGTGTGTTTCAAGTATTTGTTTAAATGTACTACATACATATTTGTCAAATATTTTTGAAATGTATGGGCAAAAACAATCATTTTTAACCCAGATTGAGACACGAGGAGCTCACATGTATGTTAATGGATAAACAGAATGTTTGTTTGAAAACTTGATTGATATTATATATCATAAATGACATGTGCTCTACGTCTGGAATTTATGCATAAATTAAGTAAGTTCTTGATATTTTCAAATGCATCATTGAAAACGAATATTTGTGATAAATGCTAAAAGTATTGAAATGTATAAGAACCGGTAATACGATCTAATGTGATTTCTTTTTTTCATGAAAAAAAAAATTGATTGAGTGATTACTCAAACTATATGTTTTAACATTTATTCGTTATCGATGATTTCCTTACCGCCTGTGTAGAGTAACGGTTTCTTTTTTAATTTCTACTTTTTATTAAAAACATTTATTACTATTATTATTATTATTTGAGATTTGAGGATTTGAAACAGAAAGGAAATTCATTTCCCCGAACTTTCTAGAAAAAAATTTTTAAGAGCGAATTTTATTGAAATATTAGTTTGTTTAAAAGTAGTGTTAATTGATATGTGTCGCATTCACAATAAGGTCAGGACACAAAAATGAGAATATTTTATATACATGAACATAAACTTGAAAAGCCATGTAATATTTCAAACTGAATTCGGAGATGCATGGGCAAATGATATGTGACTATGTGTGCATTTGTCGTGGTTATGAATCAATCTTTCAATTAGCATAAGGTGTGTATTTAAGGAGGCAAACAAACAGGATCATTTGAAACCAATAAGATTATTCATTAATATAATTAAGAATTTTTCTTCATTACCAATAACAACCTTCAACACATTCACTCCAGAGATGGAATGCGGAGGTACCAATGTAAGATTCCGTTCTAACCGGTACATATTTCTTAACATGAACCAATCACATCAATAATAACGGAAAGGGATCGCTTATCAATTTTCCCGTATTATTTTCTTGTGTTGTGTAATATCTCATTATTCATTAGTTACTTAGTGATATCGATGCTTCTGGTCGGTTCTGGTGGGAAAGACTATCGACCTTATACACACACACACACACACACACATATATA
>JACSZP010052002.1:0-13593 GCA_016161895.1 Pinna nobilis | reverse complement strand
TGAATTTGCTTTAAGCCAATTTGTTATAGACCAACTCTACTGTAGTTCATAGGTGTATACCAGGAGACAACTCCTTCAATTGTAAAACTTCAATTGACATTTTAAAATGTGATTATGACAACATCATGTGAACTTTATATGATAATATAATTATATATATTATACCTCATTCATTTAAGTGTCTATTTAATTCTAGTAGTCGCTCTGGTAAATATTTTCGTATATAAAGCCCGGAGTCAAGGAAACAGGTAGACGCTATATATTGTGATGTCATAATACATCAAAACTCTGTAAATAATAAAACGACTATGGTGCTTTCAAGGTCGTAGCCACTATGAGCCAATTCTTGTAGCTGACGTCATTCAACAATGCGGCTATGATGTAGCCCTTTGTTGAATTATGTCAGCTGTGCAAATTGGCTCGTAGCATCTACCGCATTGAGCGCATCCTAGTTGTTCATGATCCCATTGAAATTTTAGTTTTCTGTTTTTATTGCACATCTGATCATTCAAGATAAATCCAAAAATATAATAAATAGTGCATGGCTCTTCTAGCAATATTGGAGTTAATGGACTGGACAGTCATCTAAAAATAAGTATATGGACCTCAGCTTTGCTTTGGTCCACATAAAAATTTTTTGTGCCTGACCAGTCTATAAACTCCCATATTGCCCTCAGAGCCATTCAATCTTTGTTAAATATGCTAATTTTACATTTTACACATGTAGTTTTGGGTAGAATTTGTTATTTACCTCACAAAGACAGTGTAAGTCTTCAATGTCTCCCATCTTATGTAAGTTCAGCAGGTGCTGTTGTAGCTTGTGCATGGTGGCTTTCCTCCGACCCTCTTGTTTCTGCCACTTTAACAGATACTGGTGAACTATTGCACTGTTCCCATAGCTACCATAGTCTTCTTCTATTTTCTTCCTGTCTCGTTCCAAGACGCCTAGTTCTATGCCCAACTGATAATAGCTACAAATACGCCTGCTGAGCCGACCAAACTCCACCTCCGTAATTTCTCCATCTTTGAATCTGTTACCTCTAAGCCCTGTTGGTAAACAAATCACAGCAAAAAAAATGAAAATGTTAATTTTGTATTGTCTTTATAGAAGCATACTAGAATGGAAAAAAATGAGATTCATATAATTGGTCCCTACCATAGATATCTTCCTCAATCTGATGTGTTTCAGTTACCTTGATAAAAAAGGGAAAGGAAACGGGTGGTCAGTAGTAAACAGCAAAATACTGAAAACCCTTTAAGTCTTAAATCTTTTTTTTCAACACCTGAGAGTGGAAAATCATACAAAACCCAAATACCGGTACATGTGTACTATGATGACCATTTATCAACCCAGGCAGTCTGTTTGTTCTTGCTACTTCTGGCCAGGCCCGAGTTTGAGGAGCCCAACCCAATTCAGCTGGTTACTGGGATTCAAAATGCTAGTAGAATAATTTTTTGCTGTAAGTAAAGAACAGAACATTCCAGTAAAGGAACTTAGTTTGTCGGTTGGTTGGTTATTTTGTTGTTTAACATCCAATTCAAGAATCTTTGACTTACAGTTACTAGTACATGGAGGGCCTCCGTGGCCGAGTGGTTAGTGTGTTTGACTGCGAATCGAAAGATCCAGGTTTGAGCCACGTAGCACCACTCCGCTGTTGGCCGTCCCTGTCTTTCGATTGAGACAGCAAAAACTGACGTCCCGTGTCACAGTAGATGTTGGCATGTTAAAGAACCCTCCCTGCTCTACGGCCAGCAGTGTGAAGCATAGGCAAAATTTGTAGCCCTTCACCATCACACGGTGACGTCTCCATATGAGTGAAATATTCTTGAGTGGGACGTGAAACGACAAAACCATACCATACTAGTAAATGGAGAAGTCACCAATGTCGATGAAGTGTGATAAATTTGGCCTATGCTAGCCTTGCTAGGCACTTATTGCCTTTGAGCATTGGGCGTTCTTTAAAGTGCTGAAACCCACTGTGGTAAGGAAGGAACATACTGGTAATTTGCAGTTTAGGACAAAGTTTTGCAGAGTTTAAGACTGCAATTCCTGTACCATATGTGGAATTTCCCCATCCAATACAAGTGTACAATGTATAATGAATTTTGAGAGGGTGAAAGAGCAATTGCTCTATCCATTCCATTATGATGGTCATTGAAAGAAGGGGTGGTATAAATATGAATCTTGCAAAAAGATTACGTCATTACCATAACAAAATGTGTACCATTTAGACACCAATATAACATCAAAATAGATTTAACATTAGGACACATTTATGACATTAAGACAGATATGACATTATGACACATGCATGTTAAGACACAGATTTGACATTAAGACACAAATAAGACATTAAGACTCAGAATATGACATAAAGACATATGTATGACATTATGACAAAAAGACAAATATATGACAATAAACATATATGACATCATGACAAACATATGACACATAGAAACACATTTGACATTTTGACACCAAATATGCAGTCATACCTTCACATTCGTCTGGACAGTACTGGTTGTTACTGAACTTCTCACTATCAGTCTGAAAATGAAATAGAATTAACATGATAGAAGTATATGTACATGTAGATCCCATGTAAGGTAAAAACCAAAGAATTTCTAAGTCCATATTAATGGGACCCAAACAAACACATCAAACAGGAACCCCTTTTACAAACTCAACTTCGAGGGAGAGGGATGTAACTACTAGTACATATGTTTTTGGAAGTGTAAATATCACTCACTCATTGATGTCATTTTCTTGCAAAAACCATGTAGGCCTACACAGAAACCTTCAATATGATGGACAGTATAAGTGCCTTTATAATACATATACTGGGGCCTCCGTGGCCAAGTGGTTAGCATGTTCGACTGCGAATCAAAAGACCCGGGTTCGAGCAGCGTAACGCCACTCGGCGGTTGGCTGTCCCTGTCTTTCGGATTGAGACAGTAAAATCGAGGTCCCATGTCACAGTAGGTGTTGGCACGTTAAAGAACCCTCCCTGCTCTACGGCCAGCAGTGCCAGGCATAGGCAAAATTTGTAGCCCTTCACCGGCATATGGTGACGTCTCCATATGAGTGAAATATTCTTGAGTGGGATGTTAAACAACAATACCACACCATAATACATGTACCACCATATAAAATGGATATACAATTTGTACATGTAGGCCTACTATACATTACAGGTATCTTGCTTTTAGTTTTGCAAATAATTCAATTTGCAATCTAGAATTTTGTTAACTTGGAGTATTTTTAGTTTTGAAGTAACATGCAGCTTTTTATGTGCAAGCAAATGTAATTGGGGTTGAAGTTGGACCATTTTTTCCACTTAAACCTACCTTGATATAGGTCCACACTGCCTGAAAATCTGTCTTGTGAACCTTGCACTGGCATCGATTAGAATTTACTGGAATTTCAGTCAAGTCTATTTTACAACCAATGTCTGGATTATCACAGAAAAACACCATTTCCTTCTTAAACATGTCTGCCATATTGACTGTCACTTCCCGATTGTACCCTCGGGTAATGACAACAATATTTTCTGTCAGGAATTTGTTAATACTAAAGCACACAAGGTCACTGACAAATTGGCATCCTCTCCGGTGTCTAATCCAAATTTTGATACTGTTATCCTCCATTTTGAGAGACACCTGGTGGAATTTATCAACAAGGAAGACACAGAACGTAGAGTAGATCACCTGCCTGCCTCGGATCTCCTCGACTATTGGAAAAGTAGCGATGAACATAGTCATCAGGCGATGAAATATAGCCTGTGTCAAAAACTGAAACGTAAAGACCAGTCCGTGTCTGGAATCACTGACATACTTACTGACGATTGTGTCAGTGACCGTTCTGTTAAGCATACAGGGAATTATATAGTAGTCCACAGACTTGTGGCAGCCATTTTCATAAACTTTTGGTTTCACAAGTAGATCTAATCGCTCCATCAGGTTGAGTAAAAAGTCTTGATTCTCCTCTAACTGTGGAGAATTTCTCCACTGAATTATAATTTTTTCTTCTGGAATCTGTCCGGTTTCCTTCAGCAGTCTCCACGGTTCTCGCCGTTTCGGATCTTTACTCCAAAATGTTTCTGGTGTTATCAATAATCTCAAAGCATCAATAATTCCTCTCTGATTTAATAATACGTGGTCATCAAGCCCTGGCTCATTGAAATAAATAAGATTTCCTTCAGAATGTTGAGTGAGCAGAAATTTCAACAACTGATCGTCCGTTAAGGGGTGCTTCCATTGTCTGTTGATTTCTTGTACTCCCTTCATAGGGAGTACTTGTTTTTCATTTTTAATTGCTTGCATCATGTATTCAATTGGAATCCAGTTAGTTGGTATCAGTCTTCCAAAACTCGGATATTTTTGTACTTCCCGCATTATAATATTTTTCAACCGGACATACCCATCGTGGTCGTGATTTTTGCCGTTGACGACATTTTTCTCATCGATGATGAGATGTTTGGTTAGAACTGGGTGGTCAGAAAAAAGCTCTCGTAATTTCTCAAACTGCTGTTTTACATGGATTTCTCTTTTATCCTGTCAAAGATTAGATAAACATGTATTCTTAGATTATTAGTTATTTGTGTATTTTTTATGTGCTCTATAAGACTCTGAATCATGCCACTCTGTCATCCTTGGGCAATCCACACAAAATACAAATTAAGACCTCCAAAACTGAAAATCTTAGTTTTGCCAATATCTCTGTAACTACTCATGGTATCAATATAATTTTAGTGTCTATACACATGTTTTAGGGATAAAGACAAAGCAGCACTGACATCATTCAGATTCTTAAAGAGCGTATCTCTGAGGTACAGAAACAGCACAAAAAAACAAAAAAACCCCAAAAACACTTTGTATAGACCATATAGCAAGGTTAACCAAATATTTGGGGTTTGGAAACTGGACTATTGTGAATTTTGTCAATTTGAAAGGGCTATTCTGGAGCATTACCTTTAGCAAGAATATGAATGAATCAAGATTTCATGTTTTATTTCATACCTGGTCTATTTGGTCGATGTGAGTTCCCACAATGATGATACGAGGAAACGAATCTAGCTCTGAAGTCGTGTTGAAGTGTATCACCTTGGCCCAGTAAAGTAAGAATTCTGTAAATATATAATTCACATGTGAATAAAATAGTCTTGTGAGTCCCAACATTGTTTACATAAATGTCTCGCATAAACTTATCCCCTTTGAAAGACAAATGGACTCCACTGAAATTCAGAGATATAGCCTTATCCCCTCTGAAAGACAAATTGATTCCAATGAGATTCAGAGATATATGGTACAAATGTATATAAAAGTCAAAACTCCTTCAACTTGTCATTAAAATTCTAGTTCATTTAATCTACAGACACAGCATAGTCGTGAGTCATTCAAGAGAAACACCGGTAACAATTAATTACAGTAGTTAACTCTCTCAATAATATTGTTTACATTTGATCCATCGTACGCCTCATAAAAAATCATTTTGCCTAAAAATGATAACCAAGATAGCTACAAAAAATGTAAGTAAGTCTTAATTAAGTAGAATAAAACGAGTTTGACTAGATGAAAATTTTTGTTTAGAGTTTCAACCCTTCTCAAGGGGCCCAAATGCTATAGCCCTACACAAGAGGTCTAACTGCTGTAAACCTACTCAAGGGGCCCAACCTCTGCAGCTCTACTCAAGAAGCCAAACTGTTATAGCCCTACAAAGGAGGTCTAACTGCTGTAAACCTACTCAAGGGGCCCAACCTCTGCAGCTCTACTCAAGAAGCCAAACTGTTATAGCCCTACTCAAGAGGTCTAACTGCTGTAACCCTACTTAAGGGGCCCAACCTCTGCAGCTCTACTCAAGAAGCCAAACTGTTATAGCCCTACTCAAGAGGTCTAACTGCTGTAACCCTACTTAAGGGGCCCAACTTCTGCAGCTCTACTCGAGAAGCCAAACTGTTATAGCCCTACACAAGAGGTCTAACTGCTGTAAACCTACTCAAGGGGCCCAACCTCTGCAGCTCTACTCGAGAAGCCAAACTGTTATAGCCCTACACAAGAGGTCTAACTGCTGTAACCCTACTTAAGGGGCCCAACCTCTGCAGCTCTACTCAAGAAGCAAAACTGTTCTTGCTCTACACAAGAGGTCTAACTGCTGTAGCCTTACTCAAAAGGCTCAACCTCAGCAGCTCCACTCAAGAGTTCCATTTGCTACTCAGCAGGCCCTTCTTCTTCTGTAGCTCTTAACTCAATATAGGTCAACTTCTGTAGCTCGCTATAATCAAGAGGTCAAAATGTTAATGTTAATAAAACTAAAACAGAATTTACCGCTGACGGGCTGCTCGATCTTCTTCTCCGGGTCCAGATCTTTGTCCTCGACTATTGACGACAACTCCAAAGACACGTCAAATACCAGCAAGTACAGTGAGTTTGACGTCAGAAACAAATTATGGGTCGTGTAAAATGCCGCTTGACCAGCAAAGTCACGGAACTGAATCGTGGCATAGCGATCGGTGGGGTTCTTTTTATCAATTTCTACTGCCTTTTTCATAAACTCCCTCAGCATGATATTCTCACCCTGATCCTCATTTCTTGTCTCTGAATCATGGACGGATTCATTTCCATCATCTGAATCATGGATGGATTCATTTCCGTTCCTCTGTCCAGTCAGTAGTCTTCCATCAACTGAATCCTGTGTAGGCTGATGGTGCATTGATTCAGTGGATTCACAACCAGTCATTTGTTCTTCTGAATCATCCATCTCCTCGTCATGCTCAGAAGGCGTGATATCTCTGGCTCTTTTACGAACAAACTCCATTACGTCACCCAACTTGCTTTCCATTTTAAATGGTAAATCTGTTTTGAACAAGAAAAAAATGTTAATACAAACTGCATTTCTGCACACTTCTTTTCTTGTGTGTTATTGTCTCCCCTGTTTTATGGCTTACAGCCAAGATTGACACCACATCCATGGGCAGAAAGCTTCATACTAACAAAGTCTCCCTCATAAATACGGAAACTCCCTAATCTTCTACATAAAATTATGATAATTTCTTAAGACAAAATGCACATCTCACCCATGAAAACCTTACATTTCCCCATTAACTTTTGGTCAAATTTAGTCTCCACCATAAGACTGAAAAATGTACCCACAATGGTAATTGTTCAAGGATGGCAAGTTAGACGCATAGTTGTTGGCGAAAAGCAGTGGTAAGATCACTTAAATGTGGCATCATAATCAGATTCACCTGTGTATATACAGTCGAGCCAGGGACAGCCATCCATGACGTGGCTTGGGCTGGAACTCTGGACCACTCAATTCAAAGCTGAACAGGCTAACCACTAGGCCACAGCAACCCCGTATTAACAGATAAAATATCTCTGTGTAACAATTTTTTTTTCTGAGAACAACTTTTGTACTTTGATTAAGTTCTGAGCAATAATTATGAAATGGAAACTTGTTACAGATAAAATGTTGATTACTACAGGTACTTGTAACATGTTTTTTTATGTAGTACAATTCTTGCTAAATACATATCATTGATTTTATAAAATCTTGGTTAATGAATGCTTTCTTTATTTTCCTGAATGATAATTGGCTACCGGTAATATGGCAAGCTGAAATGCTTAACTAAGGTCAAGGACGGAGATAGATGATATAATTCACACAAGGAAGGCAAATAATTGGTACGGTATGTCTTTTATATGTGAAATTACAGATTCAAATTAAAATATTATGTAGATATCTTCTAACAGAAAAGTCCATTGTCCAAAACCAGTGAGATAAGAAATGTTGTTGTATTAGTGTTTGATGCTAGTTTCAGCATTATTCAATTAGATCAAGACATTACGCTGATGCAGGTATCACAGGTGTTTGTAAGAACTAGCCACTTGGCAGGCCTACTGACTTGGCTTGTGGGAATTCTCTTCAGCTCACTTGGTAGAGTGCTACTTTCTTAAACTAGAGGACCCTACTTCAAATCAAATCAGGGTCAGAAAATGTTTTTCACAATATTGTTATTGACAGAGGACTTTAGACAGATAGAAAAAAAAAATAAAACTAGCGACACCTCTACTGTGACTCAAACCCTAGACCTGATAGCCTATAATCAAGCAGAGCCATAACTGACTATAGAGAGGTAAGAAGCAGATCTTCTTGAGTGACATACATACCCAGCACAGTTTAAAGTCCAAGGGGCATAAATCTGCAAACAAGAAAATCAGTGAAACTGGTGGACCCCCTCCCCTTGCAAATCACAGCTGATGAAGCAAGTTGATAATTCATTGTATAGTAAACTATTGCTTCCTTATTAGTTCTTCTCGTAGTCATATCAACTACTGGTAACTAATCTTAAGCCCTTTATGGGGGGACATTTTAAGTCCTAAATCATTAGTGACCTTGACCTTTTGGAAATGACACTGAGTGACCTTTGCCCAAAAGGCCCACATCCTGATGGCTGATTTGATGAAGTGACTAAATTCTGATGAAGGGTTTAGGAGATATGAGCCAGAGAAGGACAGATGGACAAGCAGACAGACAAAAGAATGGACACACACAACAGTAACTATGCAACTCCCTAAAACGACTTTTCATTATTAAAAGACATTATATATAACATATCAAAGTGCTACCCCTTACCATTTATAGAGTGAAGTTTTGCGTACAGACAAACCGACCTGACCCAAATCTTCAATTACAAGGGCATTGAAAAATAATGATTTTGTGTTATCAAAATAGATTTTAATCATGTTTACAAAGTTAGAATGTACGTACAGGTAGCCTGCATAATGACTAGCAAAGCAGCGAGCTGAGTATAAAGACTTATTTAATACATGAGACTAAGAAATAAGCAGCCGTTTTGATCTATGATACATGTACATTGTTTTAAACCTTTGGCTATCCTAGCAAAGAAATAGAATGTGTAAAATATTTACCCATGTACCTATCTGTAAAATGTAAGATCAGGGTATTAGAAGGAAGCAATGCTTATGTTGTACTGTAAGTGTACATGTATGTATTTGTTCTTAATATAAACTTTTATGTAGATTACATACATTGTATTATTTTCACCAAAGAATATATGAGCTGTATTTTGTACACAAGAATAACACACAAAGGTACAGTAAAACCTGCTTTAGTGAACACCTGTAGGTAAAGACCACCTGTTCATAAAAAGACCAATTTTTGTCCCCAATACTGCCATTTGTGCACAAATCACACTCTATATAAAGACCACCTCCATATACATGTATAAGGGTCATTTTTTATGTGTCCATAAAGAGGTTTTAATAGACCTATACAAGTTTCTCTATAAACTGCAGAGCCTATTTTCACAGACCTTACCAGCAATGAGGCTTGCATCCAAATGGCAGTCTTTGAGACAATTAAATATTCTCTCCAGGCATTTATCCAGCTATTTTATTGCATTCCCTTTTTTGTTGAAAAGAGGTGAGTGTCATATGCAAGCATGTGCAAGGAGGTTCAATGAAAACTTTAAAGTAATTATGAGAGTTTTTTGTGTCATTCCAATGCTAATTGTCATTTTTCAGAAAGTTTAATTTGTTTTTACAAATAATGTTTACCTGTAATTAAGGAATTCTCTATATCAAAGAAGGGAATAATCTATAGATCAAAGTATTTATTTTTACATCTTTTCCCAAGGAGATGAGTATCTTTTACCTGAAGTATAAAAGGCATTAATAAATCCCCAGACTCAAGACAAATTTATTTCAAGGATTATTCAACGCTTGTTTCTAGATAAGAAAAAATGATCTCTCAAAACAGGTGGACTCTGATGAAAGTGATCTCTAAAGACAGGTGGTCCCTAATGACAATGGTGTTGTACGACAGGTTTCATGGTACCGGTACATGTATAATCATATGTTGAATATAAATCATTGATGTAAACATTCAATAGCTCACCACCGGTTTCCCAGACTCCCGATTTTATCAAGAATCTGCAGCGGCCATCGTGAAATTCGATGCCATCTGTACTCGGGAAGTCAGACAAGTCATCATTCAGAAGTCCATGTACTAGTGTGGTTTTTCCCACCCCAAAGGGTCCAATCAATGTCACGGTGCCATAACGAAATGGGGAGTATCCATTACAGATGGCCTCTTCAAATCTAGTCTCTGCTTCCTGATCCATCTGTGCTATCCTGAAATCTGATATACATAAGAAGTGTTTGAGAAATTAGGCCTATATGATCCTCTCAATTTTGGATCTTGAAGGTAAGAACAGTAAATTAAAAAAAAACAAAAAACCAGAATCATTTGAAAGACTTCAGCCAAACATTTTCTATGGTGATTTTAAACTTCTTGTTGTTGTATTGTTGTTTATAAGGTACCATTCAATAATCTTTCACTTATATGGAAATGTTACCATGTGCTGGTGCAGTGCGACAAATTTTGCCTATGCTCAGCACTTACGGCCGTAGAGCAGGGAGGGTTCTTTTAAGTGCGGAACCCTATTGTGACATGGGACCTCAACTTATACTGTCTCATTCGAAAGACAGGGAAGGCCAACTACCAACCGCTGATTTTAAACTTAAAAGAAACCCGTAAGTCAATATAAACTATATCAATTTCAACATTTTCAGGACATCTGATACTTCTCTCTCTCTCTCTCTCTCTCTCTCTCTCTCTCTCTCTCTCAAAATAGCGCTTTTCTGTTTTTGCTGTGAATCAGGCATGATTACACATGTATACAGATTACATAATTTGCTGGAATTGTAGTAACTAAAATGATCAAGATGATGGAGGCATATGTATCTATGTAAAAATAAGATTTACCTGGTGATGACTCTATGGCTGAGATTGCCTGAAATGAATGAAAGTTCATAAGGATTAATGTCTTTTGCTTTTTTGTTAAGTTTTACACCACAGTTGACTTTGTTTTACACCACAGTTGACTTTGTTTTACACCACACTTAACTTTGTTTTACACCACACTTGACTCTGTTTTACACTACACTTAATTGACTATCTTTCAGTTTTACTGTGGCAGACAGTTTTCATTGGTGGAGGTGAGAACCTGGTTACACATGAACTCGAGCAGAGACCACAGGCCGTCTGCAAGTAAACCTGAAAACTTTCTCACTTCGATGATGAAAATCTTACAACAAGGATTAAAACCGTTGGATATATACTTTGTTCTTTCCTGAGGGTTTGAAGATTTCCATTGTTCACTAAACTTTCATGTAAGATTCTTTTTCTCCCACACTAAAAACTAGTCAAATTTCAACAAAGTCGCATCACATGCCATCATGGTTAGTCGGTAGATATTTGGTGGTTGATGAAGTGTAATGACATCATTGATATTTACTATGATGTCACAATACAATTCTTGAATGAAGCCGTTGTGATCAAAGCAAGCAAGAGACATCATTTTGATTGTGATGTCATAGCATACGTGAGCTGTCTATCCCTAGGGAAATCACATGTGATTATGGTCTTTTACGGGTGGGTGTGGAAGAAAAAATTAGCCTATCAGACATAAATGATAATATCATTTAATTTTTAATTATCAGTTAAAATACAGAGACAAAAACCTGTAGTAACTAAAAACAATTGATCATGTAGAAGCATTGATGCCACAAGTGTGCTTGGAGAGAATGAGGACATGACATTTCAGAAAGAAATCAACATTGTCTAGAAGTTTTTTCATTACTTCAACTAGATAAAAAAAGTCATAAACTGAATTTAGTGTTTCAAATTGAATGGTACTGTAAATCCGGTTTTATTCGTGAGAATTTTATTTTCGTGTAATTACGCGAGAGCACTTACTTGCGAAAATAAAAGTCTCGCTTAATATACAAACCCAAAATAAAATGCTCAATACAACATAAACTTAGAATACTTAACAAGCAACCACGCGAAAATATAGTGTCGCGAATAATTGCATGGCTACCGATTCGCCAAAATATAGTTCCGCGAAAATTTCTGGATGTACAGTATAGCACATGTTTGATAATTATCACTGTGACATTGCTACTTTTTTCCTTTAATTTTAAAGAACTTAACAGATACATGGTTAGATTTTTGAATTAACAGACTTACCATATTGATGGGCTCTAACAACTCTCTGTTCAGTTCCTCTGAAGAATACTGTAACAAAGGGAGGTAATAAGTCATATCACTTGATCAGCTTATTGGGTATTATGTATTTTCAACGGGATTAATTCATAGACCGAGTGATACACAATTATGTTTGCGAAGGACCATTGTTTCTATAACTGTTTGAATGAAGCTAACATCAATTCAGCAAGATTATGTAGAACTTAGAACTACATGTACCTTAGTTCCAACACCATTGGAGATACCAGTCCCACACAAACGTTATCAGGCACCGACACATGGTACATTTATTAGTTCCATTGGGGGAAAATGAAATTAATACTAACTAGAATTGTCCTAACGGGACATATACCCTCCGTGGCAGCATTTTCCAGGAACAGAGTCATGTGACCTTGACCGTTGGACCCCTAAATCAATAGGGATTCTCCTTGAGTCATAGGCAACCGATGTGTGAAGTATCAACATTGTAGACCCACAGGTACTTGGGTACTTATTTTCATTAAGTACATTTTCATACTATTTTCAAGGAACAGTCATAAGACCTTCACTTTTGACCCCAAAATCAATAAGGATCCTCCTTGAGTCATGGGTAACCAATGTGTAAATTATCAAACTTTGTAGACCCACGGGTGCTTGAGTTATGGTGGGGAAATACCTGGACAGACAGATGTACTGGCATACACAGTGAATCCAGTATACCCCCCTACAACTTTGTTGGGTATAATGAAATCTGATATAAAAATGGCTCTGCTAAATTAGAGAATAGTGATGAAATGGCTTTTATGAATGAAAATTATCACAATACCACAAAATCAATATTCATATTTTCTTTTTGTATAATGAAGTACCAGTACCAAGAACTCTCAAAACTATCGGAACCCCCTGCTGTACCTATCAGGCAAAAAAAAGTTTTATAAAACCTACCCCTCTCTCTTGAAAATGTCTCTTTGTATTGAAAACCTCCTCCTTCCATACTTCTGATGCTGTTTTACCATACTGAAATGTAGATAAAAAAAATACTATTCAAAATACACTAAAACCTGTATATTAGGACACCCTCAGGGACACATTAAAATCTAGTCTTTATAGATAGGGGGACACTATATATAGAGGTTAATTTCTACACAATAGATAGTCTTTTGGGAAGGAAAAGTAATCTTTATGATCAGGTGGCCTTTATACACAGGTGATTGCTTAAGGAAGTTTACTCAATACTGTACATCTTAATGTCTTTTTCAAGGGCTGATTTAAGCATTATTACATCTTGTTGATAAAAGGCAGTCAGTGATTGGTCAAGAGCCATCACATCTGGAGAAAAAAAATTTCAGATGTCCCTCCTGGGTTTCATGTCTCCACTCATGAAAAATCTTTGCAGGGTATATGAATGAAATGAAGACAGTCTTTATATAATTTTTTTTGTATTTCTGCACAATAAACAATTCATTGCCCTTGTTGTAGGAAGACGTGAGGATTTGTTTCCCTTTGGGCGATAAAGGTATATAATAGAATGGTACCTT
>JACSZP010051995.1:686-11480 GCA_016161895.1 Pinna nobilis | reverse complement strand
TCTCTGCTCTACCATGGAGACATATTGCCCCTATTTGATTGAAAAATTGTCTTACGTCATGAACATAAAAATACAAATTTAAAAAACCAATTGGAAATAAATCTTAAGAGGGAAAGGGTTTAATGGTGATTCTTTCAATTTTTGTGGTAAAACACTTATCTTAATTTCAATCGGGATGCTGTACTACATGCAATCCCCTTAGATAGAGACATTTTATATATACTTTTACCTGAATCATTAATTGTATGTCTTGCAAAAATCGACCCGCCTCAAGACCGGACAATCATCCAGTTTTTATTTTCCAGCTATGGAATGCAGGCATAGTCAAACGGCATTTCGGTTGAACTGAATGGCTTTTTCATTTACAGAAATTATGTAACGCTCGAGGTTTTAATTAATACTGAGGGCGCGATGAAGGACTTTTCGTACAAATTAAAAGTTTTCCCTGAGTGTTATTTACAATTAATGATATTTAATTTGTGTTAATTTGGTTAAGGTTGATATTTCGTGATGGAGACATTGCGTATATACGTACACGCAGTGGGCTGCATTCGATATTTGCAAAATTTCTAATACTGTATACAGGGAAATGTTCGCCCCCGTTTTTTTTCGCCCCTATCACCCCCATCATAAGTGGGCGAACCCAAAACTGGGCGAAATTAAAATGATAAATTCATTGAATAGAATAATTATGAGACTGGGTGAATTTAAAACAGAGCGAAACTGTTTACTAATGCAATAGGGCGAAAATAACCCTGTATTCAGTACACGGAAAATTGTTAAGTTTACAGTAAATGGCACAATCTGGAGAAGAGATTTAAGATTCGACAAAACGAAGAAACAAACATGAATGAATTCTACATTCTCGCCTGTGTATGATATTATTGTGATCATATTTCCAGCCACTGTTGCAATTTTGGAACAGACACATACAGGGTAGAAAAGAGCCCTAAATTTTCTTCCTCCTTAACGTTCTTGTTTTTCAAACATTGACTGCACAGATAACTTGTCATTCAATAGTTTTGTTTTGCTATTGTAGCTTTAGCAACCAAGAATAAGATATCAGAGGCTATCCGGCATTGGGAAGACAAGACCTGCCTTCGATTCCGACGCTATACACCAGGGTCCTCCTCAACTGATCGGATGATTTTCACCAATGGCCCGCAGTAAGTCATCCAGATAGGGAAGAAGAAGAAGAAGAAAAAGAGAGAGAGAGAGAGAGAGAGAGAGAGGGGGGGGGGGAGAGGGGGAGAGAGCGAGCGAGAGCGAAAGAGAGAGAATAATCTGGCATACCAACAGGGGACGCTGCCTCCTTTTCACACACCTGGTCCCATCCCGTTAAGGATTTTTTTTTTTTCATGTTTAGACTGTTATTGTTCTAATCTTGTCATATCTATCAGGAATTTGATTTTCGGAATACTTCTTAGTATTTCTTCAATTTTCGTTTTGACAATACTTCTTTAAAAAAAGAAGAAAACGGTTGATGTGCTTTTGATGCACAGATGACCCCACGCAACAGCAAAGTTATAAAAGGTTAAAGTTAGAGAGTACTAGCTATTATTCCAATATTGTCATATCTATCAGGAATTTGATTTTCGGAATACTTTTTAGTATTTCTTCAATTTTCGTTTTGACAATACTTCTTTAAAAAATAAGAAAACGGTTGATGCGCTTGTGATACACCAATGACCCCGTGCAACAGCAATGTTATCAAAGGTGAAAGGGAGAGAGTACTTGCTTCAAAATGAATATTCCATTATACTAAATACAGTTGAACACGGGTACATGAATGTTGACACCAAAGGTAAATGTAATTTTCATTCAAATTAATAGGGTTAACAAAGTAATCGGGTTAAAGTAGTCATAAAGTGATTAAGCGGAGAAATGTGTATTATTTTTAAATAAGCGGTGCTTCAACATATCTGAGATCAATATAAGAGAGTTTCATCGTTACAGGTGCAACAATGATTTCTTCTCTTTCAGATGTCATTCACCTGTAGGTAGAAGAGGTGGACCGCAAGAAGTCATGATAGGAGGCAGTTGTGCTACTTCTGTGTGTAGTATAGCTTATATTATAAATGATAAACAAAATAAAAAGAAATAAATATAGTGATCGATACTGTCATTTTGGATATTATTATCATAACCTTTCTTATTTGTCTTTTCCTCCATCTAATTCTTTTTCATCTTCATCTGATCCATCATTTTAAATTTCTTACGTTTCTTCTTTTTCTTCCTCTTTTCTTCTTCTTCTTCTCCCCGTACTCATTATTATTTGTTTTGTTAAAATCTTTTAAATAATAATAATATAATAAGAAACAATAATAACAACAACAACAACAAAATAACAACGACAATAATAATAATAATAATAATAATAAAAATAATAATAATAATAATAATGATGATAATAATAATAATTATTATTATTGTTAATAATAATTTTATTATTATTAAAGATTTAATCATTATTATGAAATTAACTTTTTCCATTTACAGTGGAGTTGGTCTATAACGAAGTCAAAGGGGGTTGTCTTTTAACTTCGTTACAGGCATCCTTCGTTTTAAGCATCAGAATTTACTACATAAATAGATAAATAGTAATTCTTTTTTGGGATTTTATTCCTCTTCTTTATAGCACTGGATTTGCTTTAAACCGATTCGTTATAGACCTACTCTACTGTATTTCATCGTCATTCTTGTTATTTATAATTATTTATAATAATAATAATAATAATAAAAATTAATTATTATTATTATTATTATTATTATTTTTATTATTTTTATTACTATTATTATTATTATTATTATTATTATTATTATTATAGGTTATTATTATCATTATGAATTTTATTAACTTTCAGATGGGTTCTATTTCTCATGAGATCGGTCACTCAGCCGGATTTTATCACGAGCATTCACGTCCAGACCGTGATGACCACGTTGATGTTTTATTTGAGAACATTAGACCAGGGTTTGACAACGACTTCCGGAAGCAAAGCGTCAGAAGTGTCAGTGATTTAGAACCTTACGACATTTCCTCTGTTATGCATTATGGTCCCACGGTACGAACGCTATTTTGAATTCAATGATACATTTATATTCTTACAGAATTTGACCAAGATTTTGAGTACATGTACTTCCAAATGAATTAATAGAATTAATATTCATTTATTGAAACAGCAATTCGATTCGCAATTGAATACATTATTTTGAAAAAAAAAGTCAGTAAGACAATTACAGTTGTTATTTTGTATTGAGGTACGTGTCCCTACCTTTTCTGTTTTAAATGTTATGGTATGGATTACTGTTTGTAGTACTGTCTTCTTTTCGTTTGGCCATAATGGATTTTGAATATCCCCTTTGCTATAAAATTAAACTTATTCTTGGTATGTTGTTTTTCTTTGCATACTTATTACGGTTTTTTCTTCATGAATTTTTATTTCCTTCTTTTAAATGATAAGTTAAATTATATGATTGATTCTAGTTTTTACTTCCTGTTAAGTGTTCTATGAACTTTTGGTTTATTTTACAGTTACGTAAAATTTATGGAGAGGACAACCTTTCTAAGTTGGAAAGTTTGTGCCCAATCCATTTGTATTGTGTCATAAATTAACACTGCAACAAAATATTTTTAATTTTAGAAAATACAGCTACGTTAACAATTTGGCAATTTGAATTTTCGCTTCATCAGTAACCTTTATTTTTTGTGTTACTTGAGTATGGTGTATGTCGCAGTGATATTGTTTTATCAACAATCCTCTCACATGTTACCGCATTAAGTCTTCTTATTTTAGTCATTTACTGAATTTCAGTGGATGAGTAAAGACGGTTCCGTCAAAACATTGGAGCCGAAAGACAAAAAGATGATAAATTCCATGGGACAGAGGGACGGTCTTAGTTTCCTAGATGTCAAGACGGCAAATGAATTATACAAGTGCTCTGGTAATTGTCTTGTTACAGTGAGATATCAATATTCAGAACACCCACTTTATTGCCCGATTCTAAGGGTTTCATACTAAAAAAGATGAATCTCTCTACCAAAGTTTATCAAGACTGTAAACTGCGATGTGTCCCTGTAGAGGCAAATCTATTCAGTTCACATACAAAATCAAAAATTTGGTTGGATTGTTGTAATGTTGTCTAGCGTCAAACTCAAGAATCTTTCAGTTATGTGGATACGTCATTGTGTGCCCGTGAAGGGCGACACTTATAGTTCATACTCCGCACTTGTAGCCGAACAGTAGGGGGATTCCCTAACGTGACGATACCTATTTTGTCGCGGAACCTCAATTGTTAGTCCAATCCGAAGGACAGGGACAGCTAATTGAAGCATGACCCGGATTCGAACCCACAACCGCACGATGAGGGGGCGGACTCTCTAACCTATGAGCCACGGTTGTCCATAATCATGAACTGAAATGCCAACATAACGTATCAAAATGATGAGGTGAAGTCACAAGCTGAAGTGCGATTTGTACAAAATATGTTACTTTCAACAAATTAATTTCGGCCTTGAAAGTGATAATGAAATATTATGATGAAGGTCTTTGCTCTAGAAATCATTATGTAAAATCAAGTTACTTACTCTACACAGAAATTATAAAACGAAATTCTTCTCTTATATTTTATGACGTTTCCTTAGATTTAAATGACATATGTAGACATGAAACAGCTTGATCTTTTAATACTTGTAAAAATTACCCTACTCTGCTGTACGTTTTAAAAAGAGAACATACTTATTATTTTCTCGCTTTCATTGCAGAGGGTTGTCCAACAAATATTAATTGCAAAAATGAAGGTTTCATTGGTGCAAACTGCGCATGTGTATGTCCGTTTGGTCTTTCCGGTAGAGATTGCTCAGAGGTGCTCCAAGGCAGTACCGGTAAAATATCAACTACTTGTTTGATTTTATTCACATCAAGGCTCACATCAAAATTGTACAACCCTTTCTCTCTGTCTTTCCTCCCTTTTTCGCTTTCTATCTTTCTTTCTTTTTTTTTCTTAAAAGCGCTTGTAATCGAGATTTACAAATTAGTCACAAAACATGATGTACGTCTCGGTTTTTATTTAGCGCATGGGAAGAGTTACATTTTATGTTTATGGACCCTCAGATCAATGTAAACTATTCTTTATATAACCTTAAAAGTTCATTACCTTTGAAAATATCATTACTATAAGGCCACGAAAAGAAGGATTTCTCTCACTCAACACACGTTTTTAGAATTCATTTCTTACATGAAAATAATGATAAATCTTTTTTTCTTGCTCCAAAATGACCCAGTGTTTCTCTTGGTCTTGGACTTGTGAAAACATCGATATTTATATCATTAGTATCACCATTAGTAGCTCCATATGTGTAAAATATCTGAAAGAAAATTGTGATGAGTTTTTATTATGGAGATCGTTACTTTCACATACTATTTGTTCCTCTTTTTTAACTTAGACTGTGGAGGCGTTCTAACAAGTCCCACGGGGAAGTTGACGTCTCCGAACTTTCCAGGGGAATATGATCCGAACTCGGAATGTTACTGGTTCATTTTGGTAAGATTCTCGAAATCGCATCTATAAAAATACACAACCTTTTAATACTGCAACCTTTTTTTCTGAAATTTCGATGTCTAAGGATATCAGTTGGATCTTAATCATAAGGTTACGGTTGTTTCTACTTTCTGTACCGTGAAATAATCGCTTTAACGGTTACAGTAGCTTTATCAACCGAGTACAATACCTATGACAAAAATGAATATCAGATTTGTTTTTGTTATACTCTGTTTATTGTTGTCCCACTCAAGAATCTAACACCAATATAGAAACCTCATCATGTGCCGTTGAAGGGCGACCACTTTTGCCTATGCTAGGCCCTAAAGGCCGTATAGTACGGAGATTTCTTTAACGTGCCATCACCTACTGTGACACGAGACCCCGCTTTTTCCGGTCTCAACCGAAAGACAGGGACAGCCAAGCGTTACTTGGGCTCTAACCCCGGTCGTCGCCATAAGAAGGTGAACACTTTTACCACCAGGCCACGGTGGATCCAATAGTTTTATGAGCACTGGGCATAATAAATATGATAACATCAAAAATGAACATGAAGAAGAGTTTTGAAAAGTATTATTCAGAAAATGATGACAAGTTTTTCTAGAGAGATATAAAGTCTTATTATTCATTTTTATTAATTTTAATGTTTGTGCTGCTGTAGAAATACAACTCATTAAATTGAAATAAGCCGATGCAAGATCATCAAAGGTATTTTTTCTCCGTTAGGGTCCACCAGGGTCAACGATATCTCTGACATTCGATTATATGCAAGTAGAGGAGGACGACTTGTGTTATTGGGATTATGTTGAAGTGCGGCAGCATGGTCCACATCTTGGCGGATCTAGGTAAGCTATAGGCAACAAGGTCTATTATACATAAATAAAATGACTTATTTTCAAATCGATCTCCAAAAATCCCATTTGTTCTCTAAACTTCAGAATTGGCTTTTTGAAGGCCTTTAAGACAAAGAAAATTTGTTTAGACAAAACAACTTGCCAATGGGTCGAATGCTGCCTTGCGTTCTTCATACACTGACTTTATACATTTACTATATATTGCTATGTTTACCTGATCAAAACAAAGGGCTCATGGTGGTTGTGACAGACCGAAAAGGGGTGCTTATTCTTCGTGGAGATATGACCCCTACCACTGGTATGTCCAGGGGTATGTGATGGCCCAATTCCTGATAGGAATATCTGATTGTTCATTGGTCATCCCATAAGACAGTAAAAACCGAGGCCCCGTGTCACAGTAGGTGTTGGCAGAATAAAGAACCCTCCATGCTCTTCGGCCAGCATTGCCGAGCATAGGCACACGGTGACGTCTCCATATGAATGAAATATTCTAAATATAATTAAACAACAATACAATGCAATACAATTTTTTGATGAATCATTATTCATATTACACATACCAGGTACTGTGGAGAAAGCAAAGGATTCCACAATCTTCCAACGGGAACAATTGAATATCCAGGAAATAATCTTCTTATCAAGCTCAAGTCCGATGACGGATACCAATTTTCCGGATTCTCAGCTTCATACAGGATTCATAATTAGATGTCAGTTACAACAGAGTATAGACAGCTGCGCTTTTAAAAAAGAAAAAAAAGCTGATTTTCCTCATATCATCTTTATATATCTTTTTGTAGCAATCATTTTGACAAATGTCTGATGTCCTTTATGAAATGAACAAGAAGGCATTGTTTGATTGTTTCGTTCTGTTATTGTCCAAATGAATAGAAGAAAATAAATTCATTGAATAAACCAAACCCATTTTGAGTTTTGAAGTATCGCAGCAATGCCTCTGGAGTTTTTTCTTTTGTGTTTATGTTTGGAAGTCTATTTGTCAACTGCCTGATTCTTTTTCTGGGTTCCGAGTGACCAGAAACGGACCCCAGCTTTCATACCTTGACCTCTGCCTACAACAGAAAGATTGGTACAACTGACATATCAAAAACACACAAAATAGTTCAAAGAGTACCACAGTAGGTGTCGGCACATTAAAGAAACATTTCAACTCAACTGCCGTATTAGTCGAACATGGACCAAATGTCTCGCCCTTCACCAGCATACGCGACGTCTCTATATATGGTATGGTACGGTATGGAATAGTTATTTAACGTTCCACTCAAGAATATTTCACTCATATGGATACGTCACCGTGTGTCGGTGAAGGGCTACAAATTTTGCCTATGCTCGGCACCGCTGGCCGTAGAGTAGGGGGGGGGGGTCTTTAACGTGCCAATACATACTGTGACACGGGACCTCGGTTTTTACATCGTCTCATCCGAAAGACGGACGGCAACCGCGGGGTTGCGCTGACGCGGCTCGAACCCGAATCTTCCGATTTGCACTCGAACACGCTAACCACTCGGCCACGGAGGCCCCACGTCTCCATATAAGTGGTAGATTTTTGAGTGAGACGTTAAACAGGAATGACTACTTGATCAAAGGTTAAAAGTATCAACACCTACGGCTATGTGATATAGGTAACTCCGCGTAGTTCTGTACCATTGCGGAGCACTAGTCATTACATATGTTCAATCAACTGTAATACAATTACCCAGCAAATTAAAAAAAAAATGACTGGTGATATACATGTATTTCTTCATTTGAGGCTTTCCGGCATACACCTTCGTTAAAAAGTGTTGCAACTGCAGCGATAAATATATGGCAGGATTATTGTAAATCGGAAATTTTCACGACATAGTATGCTCACAATTGTGTTGTTCTGAGTGTATTTATTGTGTCATAATTTAGCGAACATGCAGGTTCAGGCAATAGGGTTGTGTAAATGCGTGTTAGTGTTATGTTTGAGTATCAACCGAGATTTGCGAGCAAGCACTCTGTCACTTAACCAAAGTTACAGCAGTCTCAGCTGTTTGCGTGGTCAATCATATCTGCTTAGCTAGTTTTTGTCTCCTTTAAACAAGTTAATACCAAAAGTTGCTCTCAGCATCGTTGTTGCGTGAAGATCTAAGGAAGTAACATTAAAATCGAAGGAACTCTGATAAAAACTGCTATGGTGAAATAATGAAAGAACATCAGTTTCAAACACTTATTAAAATAAAAATACTCCTTGATAGATAAAAGACACATTTCCTTTTCAAACAAAAAAGATCTTACAAATAGTCAGATGGACAAGCCGCGGTTAAAGCAAGTTTTTCGTAAATTCTACGGTCGGTATAATGGTCTGGTTTACTGATAAGGCCTGTCATTGGGTCGAGTGCTGTCTGATGTGAGACCGTTCTTTACATACGAGTTTTGAATACGGACTTCTCCGTTTACCCCTAGATGTGGGACTCACGGTGGGTGTGACCTGTCAACAGGTTTGCTCCTCCTAGGCACCTGATCCCACCTCTGGTATGTCCAGGGATCCGTGTTTGCCCAACTCTTTATATTTGTCTTCCTTACAGGAATAATGAGATCGACCACTGTACGTTTCATACATGTACATGTACTCGTATAATTATGGTTTTCGCTGTGATATGACATAGTTATACAAATTCTATATTTTTTCTAAAGGTACACAAATACTTTTTTGAAATCTACAATGTAAGTTGCCTCAGAAATGAGACATATTTATCATATTCAAGGACTACATTCTCAAGAATGTGTACTCCACAATTCTTAATTTTCATTCAAAAATAACATCCTATTCGGGGTGCTGTCGCGGCCGAGTGGTTAGCGTGTCCGACTTCGAATCGAAGGGTCCGTAGTGCGAATCCGCGCAGCGCCACGCTGCGGTTGGCCGTCCTTGGCTTTCGGATGAGACAGTTAAAACCGAAGTCCCGTGTCACATTAGGTGCTGGCAGGTGAAAGAACCCTCCCTGCTCTAAGGCCATATGTGCCGGACATAGACAAAATTTGTCGCCCTTCACCGGCACACGGTGACGTCTCCATGTGAGTGAAATATATATTTGAGTGTGAAATAACAGTCCAGCAACAACAACAATAACCTATTCGGCAGGGAAAATCAAGCATTAATATGATACTGTATGTATTTCTTTAGTAACATTGAACCTGTTTAAAATAAATAAAGAGAAAAAATGAAGTTTTCAAAGTTTACATAACAGTTTGCCCTTGTTGTGGTTCCTTATAAACTTCTTTATATAATTCACCTTTAACTGCGTTTTTATTATAGTTTATTACGTTTCATTTGAAGACCGAGCGCATCCACACTCAGTATAATATTGTTCCTTGCACTTTGTACTCACGTGGGACACAATCAAATACCCAATCGAATAATCTGATTCCTTTTTTAACCTAATTATACTATTTTAAATCCTTTTATAGTAATTAATGTTGGTGGTCAGAACATGGGCGACGAAGTCAGAGCAAAGATACATAGGTCTAACGTTCACTACCAGTCGGCGAAATATGTTGTTATGTTCAAAGAATTTCAAAGGTCATATGTATTATTCAGACACTAGCTAAAAACCTTTGATCAAATTATACACTATGTTTAGTACTTTATGGTCATATTCATTTTCATTTGCAACCCCTTAATCATCAATTGTTTCTCTACGGACAAATGGTGTTTTATTGCAGAGTTAAAATTTTCATTTTATTCTCTTTACATTAAAACAGATAATTAAAAAAATCATGCTGAATGAGATCAAAGATATCTGTAAATTGTCATCAGATGTCAGGAGGATACAACTTAGTCTGGTTTTGCGAGTAATCGGTAAAATTGAAATAACACTACTTCAAACTTACTTTGGTAAAGGTGAAAAAAACACGTTTTCCTGGATGTATTGGCGATACCGTATTTGGAATATCATGTTGCTAATTGGAACTCGCGTAATTACTTGCAAATGATTACATCGTGAATAAAACCGGAAATGCGACTCGGTTTGGTCTGTTGGTTGGTTGTATTGTTGTTTAACGTCCCAAGCAAGACTCTTTCACTTGTATGGACACATCACAATGATCCCTTCTAATGTAATTACATTGTCGAGGTTGATGTACACGGCATGCTTTCTATTAAGTCAACAAAAAGATCTTTCATTTCGTCATTAGAAATATATTTGTATCCATATACATGTATATCACACATTATCAGCATTATAATAGCAGTTTCACTACCTTTTTCTGGGAGCCTCCGTGGCCGAGTGGCCAGCGTGTTCGACTTCGTGGCGAGGGGTCCGGGGTTCGATTCCCGCAGCGCCACTCCGCGGTTGGCCGTCCCTGTC
Organism: Pinna nobilis; assembly: GCA_016161895.1. Lineage (NCBI taxonomy): Eukaryota > Metazoa > Mollusca > Bivalvia > Pterioida > Pinnidae > Pinna > Pinna nobilis. The sequence continues at coordinate 742 of JACSZP010051995.1, read as the reverse complement.
TTTCAAATGAGACAGTAAAAACCGAGGTGTTGGCACGTTAAAGAACCCTCCCTGCT
>JACSZP010051994.1:0-11252 GCA_016161895.1 Pinna nobilis | reverse complement strand
TCATAAATTTCTTTATATCTTCTTTAATACTAAGGGGGGAATGGGGGGATTAGAATAAAATATATCTATTTGCCTGTCATAGCTTTAGGGAACCTATACAAGTCTGTCGATCTCCGTGTCGTGCACTTAATGATAACGGTGCAGTGAAAATGTTTTATAAACAATTCTTTCGTTAAATCAATTAGAACGAAGCTACAATGAAAATACATATCATTTTGAAGCATAGACATAAATCAGTGTTGTCATCACCCGCGATGACTGTATGCATACATTACATAACATTGTGAATAGAAAAGCGATATACATGTATTTGATGTGCATTCATGAAAGCGGCATTCACAAAATTATTGAAACATTCTACATCAATTCATTAGTTTATAGAGTTTTATGAATCCATAACTCTGTTCCATAGCAAAAATAAAGAACATCGAATACCTTGATCTTTGTTGAGTAGGCCTATCGAAAACGCCAAATTGTTGATTTCTACATGCCTGTCACAGTTTGAGACCTGTGTTGGTCGATTTGCGGTTTATTTCTGTGTATTGAAATTTACTTCCTGGATACGTCATTTTTATTTTTGACACCCAACCCTGTTTGCAAATTAGACAAATGTACATCCGGGGTATTCCTGCTATCAAAAGAGATAACAGATTGTTTAAGATATTATGTGTGAGAGATTCTTCTAATCTGATTGTAACTATTTTTAAACAAATTTGTCTCGTTTAAAAAGATTCAATGAAGAACTTATCGCTTCGTATACTGCACAAAGCAAACCAATCATATGTCCATGTCACATATGGGTCATTTTCATTTAAATTTGCAAGTGACGGTAAAGACAAAAATAAAATCCATTTTGATTTTTGTGACATTTCTTGCAGTAAAATGAAACTTGTGTGTTTACAGATTATCCGGCAAAGACAGTTTTACATGAAAAAGTATACTTTAATAATTTTAAGCAGATTTATTGAATCTCTGCAAGTAAAAACCTGCAAGTCTTTACCGTTACTATGGTAAAAGTGGGTTATACAACAGTATCTTGACTGCAAAAGTACTTTTAGTGTTAAAAAAGTCTACAAATCATGCAGCAGTTTCTCTATTAGTAAAGATTAGTACCATTTTTTTCCTCACAAGACACTCATTTTGCAGAATTTTTTTTTAAAAAATGTCCCCCAGAGATTTGTTGTCTCTACCGTTAGTATTACTATTTTGAAGTAGAATTATCTTTTCTTGAAATATACAAGAGTATTACACATTGTCACATAAGGTATCAAGTTATAAAGTAGCCATCTGTCACCACATAAGCACATGATGAGCACATGGCATCAAACAAATTCAAAATATCATTAATGCCGCGCAAATATTTTGTCTTTACCGTTACCATAATATGTGAGGCAATCATGGCTAGTCTTTCACAATTTAGAAAGTGTCTTTACCGTTACTTGCACACTTAAGTGAAAATGGCCCATATACTCGTGAACTCATATACATGTAAATCATGCAATCTTCTATTTTATTTTATTAGTGCTAAATTATATACATGTATCTTCAATTGTGGATGGGACTCTGTCGTGTCTGTCATGTGTGTGTTTTATGTTCTCCAGTTTTAGTTTGGGTGGGATCATGATCGACTGAGTCCCTGCACGAAAAAGGGATCTATAGATCTAGGCCTACGTAGGACTATGGCTGTTTCTTACAAGTTCAAGGTGAGGTTTTGCTTGAATCAAATTCTGAACTTGGTCTACCAAGCCCTCTACCCTTTTGAACAATTTATATAAAAACCGCTTAGAGGTAGGCTTGACTTTTCTCTGGACAAAAACTCTGGATTCGCATAGATCTGCAGATCTGACGGATTTTATTACGGTATTAGAGGGGTTGGATTCTCAAATAATCTCCGGAAAAAAGAAAAATAGTGCAGGTGGGAAGAAATGGTTAAGGTTCATTTCAATTTAATTTAGTTTTAATATATATTTGCTTTAGGTCCTAATCGTCAGACGAAATAGGCTAGTACCGACACCCCGGGGGAGGGGGGTGCCTCCAGTCAGGCTCGAGACAGGTTAAATTGATCGTATAAAATTTACTTTTAATTTGGTTCTTATGGCCCATGAGCAGAATTAGTAATGATCTTCAGTCTTGTAGCTCGAAAACTGAGATGGAGAGAAAACTACGGAAGCACTGCTACAACTCGAGTTGAATGAGCTCGGAGAGTAGACCTACGGGAACGTGCGTTTGTTCAAATGATTTATTAGGTCACCTGATTGCTCATGCGATCGCTTTTCGTCCGTCGTGCGTCGTCCGTTAACTTTTCACATTTTGATATTCTTCTCAAGAACTATTGAATGGACCATGCCCAAACTTGGTACAGATGTTCTACACAAGGTCCCACACAAGTGTTGTTTCTTTTCGTGGCCATGTGAAATCCAAGATGGCCACAATGGCCTGTGATTGGCATAAACATTTTGAACTTCTTCTCAAGGACTGCTGAATGAATCATGCCCAAACTTGGTACATGTACAGATGTTCTTAATAAAGTCCCACGCCGCAAGTGTTGTTACTTTTCGGGGCATTGCGAAATCCAAGATGGCCACAATGGCCTCTGATTGGCTGAGACATTTTGAACTTCTTCTCAAGAACTGCTGAATGGATCAGGCCCAAACTTGGTACGGATGTTCTACAAAAGGTCCCACACAAGTGTTGTAACTTTTCGGGGCCATGCGAAATCCCAGATAGCCACCATGACCTCTGATTGGCTGAGACACATTGAAATTCTTGTCAAGAACAACTAAATGGATCATGCTCAAACCTGGAAGAGATCTTCTACACAAGGTCCCACACAAGTTTGGTTAATTTTCGGAGCCATGCAAAATCCAAGATGGCCGCAATGGCCTCTGATTGGCTGAGACATATTGAAATTCTTCTCAAGAACAACTAAATGGATCATGCTCAAACCTGGAAGAGATCTTCTACACAAGGTCCCACACAAGTTTGGTTACTTTTCGGAGCCATGCGAAATCCAAGATGGCCGCAATGGCCTGTGATTGGCTGAAACATTTAGGCCTTATCAAGAACAACCGAATTGATTCTGCCCGAACTCGGCACAGATGTTCTACACAAGGTCCTCCAAAAGTATTGTTACTTTTCGGGCCATGCGAAATTCAAGATGACCACCATGGCCTCTGATTGGCTGAGACATTTTGAACTTCTTCTCAAGTACAACTAAATGGATCATGTTCAAACCTGGAAGAGATCTTCTACACAAGGTCCCACACAAGTTTTGTTAATTTTCGGTGCCATGCGAACTCTAATATGGCCGCAATCGCCTCTGATTGCTTGAGAAATTTTGAACGTTTTATCAAGGTTTTTCAACCAAATTTGCCAGGGATGAACATCAGGTGATGCAGACTCAGGTTTGTACAAACCATCCCCTTGGGTTCAAAATGGTCCGCTCTGGGGCCAAAAAGGGTAAAATTTTGAAACATAAAAAACGTTTTCCCCTGAGTTACATGACCAAATAATCTGATTTCTGAAATATAGATTCCTTTTGAGGTGTATTTTCAAGTTTGTTCATGAGGAGAGAGACTTGGGTCATTTTTGGCCCTGCCCTGGGGTTAAACATTTCCATAGGATTACTTTGGGATTTCATCATTAAGGCTTCATCTGAAGAACCAGTGGGCCAATTTCAACCAAATTTATTACTCAGGTGACCGCAAAGGCCCCTTTGGCCTCTTGTTAGGGGATGGACAGGATTTTGTCCACTTATCAACCCAGAGGACCATTTACTCTACAATTTTGACTTGAAATATACTACTGTTTCATTTTAGCATACTTTCAGTAACTCGACTACGACTACACACGTACAGTACAGAAGATCCTCGGCCCTACGTCAGTGGCTGAGTAGACACTGGTGTTTAATAGTTCTGACGTATCAATATCGCCGAAATCGTTCACATTACAATCTATAGATCTACAAAAAGTATATATCTGATGGGCCAAAAATGTAGATATTTATACAACAAGACGCAAAATCAAGATATATACCATTTACTTGAAGACAAACAAGCGCGCGACCAATATTTACTTGCGTTGCTTTCAGGGTAACGAGTTTTCCCACTTCACATTCACACATTCAATATGGCGGATGGCTTAGTGCAAAATGCCTATAATTGACTTGGGCACAACATCAAACTTTATTAGTGTATGTATTCGATACTACTGTAAGTCCGGTTTTATTTACTCAAATTAATTCAAAATTGAGCGAAGGCAAGAAATTAACACGAAAATGCCCTTTTACATAGCCTAATTGACTATAGCTACAGGCAACTAGACTTGGTGAAATTTGCACAGTATTATCCTCAGAATTTCCACTGTCATGCGCACTATATAATTCCACTTTATGTGTCCGCCTGAAATGGATACTTAAATATTGTTAGATATCTTTATTACTTTGACGCCGATATCGACGCCATAACCACCAATGGAACTACTCCTTTTATGTTCGCTGCCCAGTGCGGACACACGTATATTTTGTTATTGAAAGCGGAAGCGTATATCAGTCTAACACAAGACTGAGATACGCCTCTTAATGTATGCCTCTATGGCGTGAAAAGTAGATATAATACGTCGGATTTTGAAAAAAGATCGAGATTCAATAAAAGTTCAAATCGAACTGGGTCTAACGGCATTGTACCTAGCAGCTTACCATCAAAATTATGAAGTTGCTCATGCTCTCCTAGAAAATGGAGCCGACGCGAGGATAAACAAAATCGGTGATGAATCTTCGCCATTACACATTGCAGCCCAGAATGGCAATGTGGACATTAACGGAGATACAATGCAGAAGTCAAATGACTGGACCAGTATGGACAGACGTTATTATTGTCTGTATTTTGCAGTTGCACTTGGCTTTACAAAAGTTCTGAGAATTCTCTTGCGCGCTATGTCACTTCCACATATATTATCATATTATCAGGGCAATACTCCCTTTGTTTCATCGCTGTTACGAATGGTCATACTGATATCTGGCAGGAGGTACTCCATGTATACCGAGATGATGTGGATGCGAATGCAAATAGTATGAAAGGTTACATTAAGTCATCACTTCGAACGTTTTATGGTAGCCGTCATGACCTGGTTGATCGCTGGTTTAATTGTAAAACAGATGAATAGGAATATGTTCCTCTTATTGCACACCTAATCCCGTCCTTTTTCCCGTTTAAGACTATCAACAGATGAGACTAATTCCCGATTGGAAGCATGGGTGACACAGCGGGTACCACGGGCAGAGCAGGAGTTGCTCACTCTCTCGGAGCACCTGAACTCACCCCGCTTTTAGTGGGGTTCTTGTTACTCTATTTTGTCTTGTGTATATTGCTGTTTCTGTCTCTTTTTTGTTTTGGCTATGGTGCTGTCTGCATTTCGAATGTCCCCGTAGTATCTTCAAATATTCTCGTTTTTACAACCCTGTTTTGATGGCCGCGAAGACCGGAAATGTACCCGGGCTTGAGTATATGATAGACCAGGGACCGGATGTTGACTCTTCCGATGAGAGCCTCACTCCTCTATTGAATGGATGCATTGTAGGTAATTCGCCGATTGTTCACATCCTCTTGTTAAATAACGCCGATGCAACTCTGATTTGTAAATTAGGGTAAAACTTGTTTGGACATTGCCTAACAAATGCCTCATTCCTACTCAAGTTTCAAAATGCAGTCAGATAATCTGGACATCTTTGACTCAATCATCGTCTGATTCTATACCACTATCTAAACTATCTGATATTGAAAATGTTTTTTTCTGAAAAAGGTCGTCTGAGTGTATATCGAAAAAGAGACCCAGAATAAATACAATAGGTGTAAAGTCACCTGTCCTTTAGAGAAAGCATTCAAGAGAACATTTTGAATCATCTGTCCCTAGCTCGTATAATTATTCGTGTACCCGCTTGAAGTGTCCAATCCATGGACCAAACCCTTGAAGTTCTCTACTAGCTATTAATAAAATAAATGCCTACTTGATGGTCTGTCTAAAATTGTTAGATCCCCCAGACGTCATTAATCACAAACAAGGCAAATTTAGTGAAGACTGTTTCTTTTTTATTTTCAATTTTTAAAAGCAAGTATGATACAGTACAAAAGTTAAGCACAAATTTTTAAAAGAAAACTACCAGAGAATTACCCAACATAGACAATGACTAAACAAATTCTCATAAAATTTATTAACAGTAACTGCTCCAACATATCAATAAATAAGTTCAACAGATGCTGAGGGACTGGGGAAAACAATATGTCCTTCCAAAGTCAAAGTATTTCTTCACGATTTTGAAATGTAGAAAAATTGATCATTTCATACATCTGTTTTCATGATGTGTCACTAGGGAATTACATGTATTTAACGCATTTTTCTGTAATTATTGCAGTTTTCCTTGATGCAAATACCAATTTCCCAGACAATTCACTGACCAAGACAAAAAAATCATATTCAAACAATACACATAACTTTTGAGCGACACTATATCTTCCTTAGTGCAAGTTCTTCTGGCATTTTTTTCCCTTTTATTTCATGACAAGATGTACCTTGGCTGAACTATGATGTATGCTACAATGAACCTATTTGGTAATTAGGAGTATTCAGTCCACATACAGTTTGAGCCCATGGACTTCAATCAGGTAGGCTGGAATTCCATTGCTTTGAGAAGATTGTGTGACACAGTGTCATAAGAACCTGAGAATGCTGACCTCAGCAGAAATGTGTCCGATCTCGTCACACCAGTGTAAAAAATCAGGAGCTTGAAGAGATTGTGTTTAACCCTTTTAACTACAGAATCAGAATGGTATGCTCTTTTCTATTACCCTAGACCAGTCCATTTTGGCATGTGGTGTTGAAAGGTTTAAAATACCATTGCACATTTTACCAAACCATGCTTTGTACAAGAAACATAAGTTAACAGGGTCAGTGACACCATTGTGCAAATATAAAACAAGCCGAGAAGTCAGAAAATTTAGACATTGATCTTTTTGATTTAAAATCAACAAGATTCAACTTACAATTAAGATTATTTTACAAATTGAGTTTCAGCATTTGAACAGATGCTGAGCTGGGGATGGGAATAACTACAAGGAGACATAGTAAAACAGTGCATCTCTGTACAACTTGGTTTATACAGGTTTATGAAAATAGTTTTAAAAAAAAAATTACATGATACTGTAAGGCCATATATGGCTAGCTGTCAATCCATCAGGTCACATAAACTGATGTTTCTTACTTCTAGAGGTGAGGGTTCAAAGATCAAAATTCAGCTACTACCTGACCAAAATTACCTGTATCAGAAGTTTATACTGAATTTTGACTACCGGTATGTCAAGAAAGGAGAAATAATTTAGTCTAACAAAAAAAAAAAACATTTCAATATTGCAAACATAGTACACATGCAATGAGATCTTGCTGACAAACAGGATTTATCATGAAAAATGACGATGAAATGGACTTGCATATAGTACTCGAGCATTAGTTAAATCATCAATTTCTGCATATTATCGAAAATAAAAATTGTAATTTTCTGTGATGATTTTGAGAAGTTCATGCAATTCATCAATGTTTACCATTTCATATTTAAACAAAAAAACTCAAGTGTAAATGCCAAGACCAAATTGGAGATGACATTCCTTGACCTGAGAAAGGTTATAGGTCAACATAAAGTCCATGGTGGTCACTTTACTACATGGAGTAAAAATACAGCTATAACATGATGCAGATCTCAGGTTTTTGTGTAAATGAAACTGAATTAGAATACAAAGAGAAAATAAAGTAAGATGTATGCCTGATAAATCGCACCATAGATAAGGATGGCTGTGACCTTTGCAGTGTTATTCTGAGTAACTCAGTAGTTCACAATAGCGGATCTGTGGAGTTTTATCAACATCAGCAGAAAACATTACGAGAACCATCCTCAGACTGAAGCACTTTACAGGACAAATCAGGGATTAAAAAATAATCATCTCAATAAAGTATGAACTTTTCCCTTATTCCATATGAAAGAATTTAAGGATGGAATGTTTTTGTGTCCTTATTCTAACACTGAATGTACTGTATTCCTCAATATTTTTGCTTCAGGTCATTTATAATCCTTTTATAAAAGAGAACATTCAGCTGGAGTTAATTTTACACTAAGTATATTAAAACTGGCCTATATCCCTTTTGTTTAGTTTGCAACACTTACATTGTATGTCAATAGCAATGTTACGTAACTTGAATATCTATATTTCGCTCTATATTTGCCATCTCCCCTACTGGCAAAAAAAAATGTCTGCAAATAAACAGCAGGGAAAATGTCCGAGTATACAGTATCCATGTCATCACAGATTTAACCCTATCAACCCCAAGTATCAAATTGGTATGCCCTTTTCTATTGTCTTAGGCCAGTCCATTGCCATCTGCAGTGTTGAAAGGGTTATAAAAATAAACAAAAAAAGAGAGAAAGAAGTACAAAGATGACAAAAGGCAAGAACTAATTACAATTTGTCTTGATTCCAGAAAAGAAATACACCAATGAGGAATTTACAAGATCAAAAATACAAGTTTATATATATCTAAGCCTCAGAATGGTTAATATAAACTTGTTGTTGTTGTGTTGCCTAATATCCCAATCACTCATATGAAGATCACCTGTAGGCCTGAAATGTTGACCTATGCTCAGCACATGGGATCTTTGAGCAGTGACGGTGGGGTCTTAAACCCTTTCAACCCCAAGTATCACCAACGTCTATACAAACATTCAACAAGCAACAGTAGTGTCAACCTAGGCGGCATACCACAACAGGGGATAAATGTACTCCCCAGGCCAGTATGTCATAGTGGTGCCACCATGTTATTTCATTTCACCACCTTCTTTCTATCAGTATTAAGCTCGCTCCATTTTTGCTGTACCTCCTCTCTATCTCTACTACCACCTTATTCTTTTCACATATATAGAAATTATTGACTATGTTAGGGTGATTTAGAGTTAAATTTTCATGTAAATATTACTTAAAATACATGTCCATGGGCAAATTTACCATGTAGTACTGTGTGGTGCAATTTACATTTGTTCCCCAAACTTTAGGTTTGACACACATTTGTGTACTCCTGCGCTACCCAGGGAAAGGGGGAAGGAGATGATGACACATTTTGATAGGGAGAATAATCTAGGCAGCCGACCTTATTCAAGTTGGTCCAGTATTATGTTCTTTCTAAATTTCTAAGCACTACAAGTTTTTTGCTCAAGTATATGAATTTGTCAATGAAAATTAGACAAAAAACCATTTATGTCCATATCTTTGATTTTATGGTATAATTACCTATTGAATTTGAAGAGGAAATCGTTTGCATAAATACTAAAAGCCATCAGTTTCTGTTAAGAAAAGAAGAAAATGAATTCATTGCTATTCTACAGCATTGCTTTTGGCTGTAAGCTGACATTTATCCATCTATGTGATGTTCAGGATAATCACCCCATTTTTTTAATTTACAATTTTTATGGGGGGTGTTTTTTTTTCTTCCAAACTTTATTTTCCTTGGAAGTGAACAAAACTTCTTGTACACAAACATCAATCCCATAATTCTTCTTCCTCAATGGCTGCCTGGCAGTATTACGACTAACCACAAAAAACCATCTGCTACAACACAACTGTTCCCTGGTGTATTCATTTAAAATGAATACAAACAAATCTAAATCTTAAGCAAACACTCCCTCAAGATCTTCTGCCAGCAAAAAACAGATCAACGTTCACTTAATATAGTCTTTGTCACTAACCATAAGACCACATCAACTCGGCTTTGAACCCTGCAACTGCTTCATCAGTTCTGAGGACGAGGGGTTAGGACTAGCTCTGTTGGCAGATGAACTGGGCCGGTTCTGTGGTCCTGAGTTGGGGTTACGTAACAAGTGAGCATAGGCTGGATTGATCCCAAGACTAGGTCGGGGCTGACCGTACATTTGGGACTGTAGGAGGCGCTGCTGTTGCTGCTCTATCTGGGTGTGTATCTGGCGCAAACGCTGCTGGTACTGCATCTCCTTAGCCTCCATCTGAATATCAAAAACAATAAACAAGTGTTTGAATGCAAGGCTGTACGTCCCTTACCATCAGAAGTCCAAACAAATTTACAACAGAAACCATATAGTTACAGTCCTTTAATCGACAACTGTTGAAATTCCCCACTGCATTTATCAAAGTAATTTTAATCTTGTTGTTTTTTCACTTGATCATTGTTTACAACATTGAAAACAAGATTTACTCAGGGTCTCATTAATTCTACTACGCTGAATTTGAGCCAACCAGAATGCAGATAGTTTTTGCCTCTTACCTCTCTCTTTTGCATTTCCTGTTTGGCCATAATCTGTCGTGTGATCATTTGACGTATGACATTCTGAACTTGCATTGTGAGCTGTTCTTGGGGAAGGTGGGGATACTGCAAATGATAAATTGTAATATATAGATACTGTACACATTCATATCACAGGGTTTTATTAGGGATGATCTATTATTCTTAATTCTTATGCAATATTTCCTTTGTATTACAATAAACCTGTACTAAAAGATTGGAAGCTGATGATTCCTCATGACAAGTCACCTGTAAAGACAGGTGGTTCCCCATGAGTCACTTCTAATGAGTGGGACATTTCATAAGACAGGTGGTTCCTCATGAGTCACTTCTAATGAGTGGGACATTTCATAAGACAGGTGGCTCCTCATGAGTCACTTCTAATGAGTGGGACATTTCATAAGACAGGTGGCTCCTCATGAGTCACTTCTAATGAGTGGGACATTTCATAAGACAGGTGGTTCCTCATGAGTCACTTATAATGAGTGGGACATTTCATAAGACAGGTGGCTCCTCATGAGTCACTTATATTGAGTGGGACATTTCATAAGACAGGTGGCTCCTCATGAGTCACTTCTAATAAGTGGGACATTTCATAAGACAGGTGGCTCCTCATGAGTCACTTCTAATGAGTGGGACATTTCATAAGACAGGTTGCTCCTCAAGAGTCACTTATAATGAGTGAGACATTTCATAACACAGGTGGCTCCTCATGAGTCACTTATAATAAGTGAGACATTTCATAAGACAGGTTGCTCCTCAAGAGTCACTTATAATGAGTGAGACATTTCATAAGACAGGTGGCTCCTCATGAGTCACTTATATTGAGTGGGACATTTCATAAGACAGGTGGCTCCTCATGAGTCACTTCTAATGAGTGGGACATTTCATAAGACAGGTGG
>JACSZP010051982.1:0-10212 GCA_016161895.1 Pinna nobilis | reverse complement strand
TGTGGCCTTTATATTATTTGATAGTAAAAGTTTAGAGCAAATTTCCAGATAATAATTGTTTATATATCTAAGACATACCATTGGTTTCTTTAATTTACATCAGAGTTAGTGGTTCTCATAATACAGTATTTGTGTCTGAACTGAGAGGCCCAGGACTTGAGGGGCTCGGATTGGTAATTTTACACACAAACATGCTGTCATCCTGACATCAATTGACTTGCAATACATGTCCAAGACCATTTTTAACAACACATACACGTGTATACATGTAATTACATGTACTTTCAAATATTCAATAATCTACTACTGGTACACTGAAATTGATATTGATTTTGTCTCTCGTTCTTTTTCTAATTTTAAATGCATCATTGCTCTCTTCAAGTTTCTTTTGTTCTTTACAATTTATTTATCAGTACACTGACATATATACTTCCCTAATTAGTCATCTGGTCTGATTTGGAGCAATGCACAGCCATTTGACTCATGACTGCACATGGATGTCAAACGGCAGTCCGTCATTGATTGATTTATTGAATTACATCAGAACTAAACTACAAAAACTTATTTAACGTACTAATATATTACTAAATGCAACAGTTGATTAATTCAAATGATGATTCAAATTCAATTATTCGACAATCAGTGATGAATGTTAATTTAATTTACTCCGTAGTTTTTTGGAATTTAGATAATTGTTTTCCTTTCAAGAAACTTTCAAAAACTTTGCAGCAATGCTTTGAAGTACATCTGCACAGATTGCTACATGTACATGAGGTGATAATATATAGAAAATATCTTGTTTTAAAATAACACAAATTTAGGGTCATCTGGGAGAGGAGAGAAAAACAGAGATGTGACATGACGGATACCGATTTTATGGTCCTCCATATGATATACGAATTAAGTAGATTCGGGAAAAGGGACCTCCGTGGCCGAGTGGTTAGCGTGTTAGACTTCGAATCGAAGGGTCCGGGGTTGGATTCCCGCAGCGCCACTCCGCGGTTGGCCCTCTCTGTCTTTCGGATGAGACAGTAAAAACCGAGGTTCCGTGTCACAGTAGTTGTTGGCACGTTAAAGAACCCTCCCGGCCAGCAGTGCCAAGCAGTGGCACAATTTGTCGCCCCTACCAGCACACGGTGACGTCTCCATATGAGCGAAATATTCTTGAGTGTGACTCTTTCTCTCTCTCTCTCTCTCTCTCTCTCTCTCTCATTTAATCTACACACTCGATGTTGAAATCACTCTTTCGTCGGCCTTCTTAAACCACATCTCCCGACAAAAACTATGAGTAATATCACTTTTATAAGTTCTGAGTTTAAAATATACAATGGACAACACTGTGCTTTATTAATCTGAAAATCATGACATCCGCTTTTATTCAGGATTTTGAATTTAAAAACAAATTCATTTATAGAAAAAAAACATTTGGGCGTTGATAAATAATCATGAAAAAATAATTATCCCTTGTGGTTTTTATTTTTCATTAACTAAGTCATTCATTAATTTTAAAAATATGTGTAGTTGAGAATTTCGTAAGACACTTCGCTGATACAGGATCACATTCCACCATTCCGCATTTCGTTTGCGACGGATGTGACATGCCAACAGGGAACGCTGACTCCTTCCAGACACCTGGTCCCATCCCGTTAGGGATTTGCGTCTGTTTCCCACGTTGAGACCGTCATTATCCTAGACTTGCCATGTTTAAGGACTTAGATTTCCAGGCATCCCTCGGTACTTCACCAATTTTACTTCGTACAGTAAAGAGACACATCGGATGCTGGGTATCAATACTGGCATTAACCTAGCATATTTGTGGAAATACGTCGAACGTTCACATCTACCACGCTTTCACGGTAGTGCACTCAAGTTTGGGAACCGTCTTCAATCAATTATTATGTAAAACATCATGCAAAATGAATAATTGCGAGTTTCCGAATTAGTCGATTTCGGAATTTTTTTCTGTATCAAATTTAAACTCATGGCCGTATTTTCATATCGTCCTTATCAATTACGCTGGATTTCCATTCTTTATTATCGTGCTTGAATATTAACATGATCGGCTTCAAAGGGCCTCCATAGTGCTCAATACACCACTGTACTCATAGAAGTCCGTGTTTGTCCCGTTCTCACCGAATTTGTGTATTGTTGCCTTGACAACTAACAATTTTGTATACGCCATTTTATTTTAAGTTTTTGTCATATATAAGGGCAGTATTGTGAATTATCGTGATCTTAAAATTAAAGTACATAAGTTGTCCTACTATTAAATGTCAAAATATCCAACAGGTTGTATTTTGTATTGTATGTAACATGTAAGCCAAAGACATAAACAAAGTTCGTATAAAATATAGTTGACATTTTAATCTACATACCGAGAGATCTCAACAGACATTTGTACTAGATTTGACATTTCACTGAAATTAAGAAGTTTCCATATGCGCATGGAACGTAATAAACATATAGTGACAAGGGACGCTGGGTCATTCAGGACATCTGCTCCCATTCTGTTTCGGATCTGCATTGTTTTATCATTAGACCAATTTAATTCCAACTCGTATCACAAAAAGAATTTGGAGTCCCAAATATCCCTTAGCACTTCTCTTAAGTTACCCTGTACTTTTAATGATAAGTTCTTGCAGTCATTCTTTGTTTTTATACTCTGCTTTCGTCGGATAACCTACGTTCACTGGTGCAAGGTACCTGTTAGTGAACATAAATTTTAATTTCAAAACAAAGCACACAACAATTTTTGGCTCCACAACATTAGCATGTCATTTGCGCAATTGTTTTGATTCATGTGCCACAATTTCAATTTTATCATCTTAAGATGAAAGGAATTGATACGCTTCTAAGCAAGAGGTGGGTTTTAAAGTACGACCCCGCCGTTGTTTGTTGTTTCATTGCAACCGCATAATGACATACAATTAGCATGTTATGAAATTCGCCATTATAGTGTAAGGTAGAGATGGAGAACTCTTGATAACCGACAGTTTCTGTTGCTATATTTTGTGAAGATTACACTCTACGGCACCTATTACTAGATATTGGAGTCTAGATTCAGTTTGAAGCCATTATCCTGAAATTAGTTATATAACAAATAGTTTTGCACTTCGAAATAGATAACAGAGATGCTAAGTGGTTCAACTGTATTAAATTATTTACAAAATGGTCATTTGTATGCAGATCCGGTCTATACATTACTCATGTTGGGTGATATTGAAGTATTAATTTGAAGAGAGAGAGAGAGAGAGAGAGAGAGAGAGAGAGAGAGAGAGAGTTATCCGTTCTAATGGAAACCTCTTGAATAAAGTATGACATCAAACACGTTGAAAATGTTATGTTATTGTACTTGAATATTACCGTTCCTGCGTATTTTCGCCCTCTAAAAACAGAAAGAGTAATCACCAGGGCTGGGCACCATAAAACATTTGAATTTACTTAAGTCTGAAAAACTTCTCAAATCCATCTCATCCTGAATTCTGATTTGCTGAGAGACTGCACTCTCAGACTTAAGTTAATTCTGAAGTTTTATGGTGCCCAGCCATAGTTTTAGATTCGCCTTAAGTCGCCTAAGTAATATGTGTACATTGAGTATTTCGCAATCATCAACATTCGCATTCTCATCGTTAAGCGAAATGGCTAAAAGTTTAGGACAAAGACATTTTCCGTAAATACGGTAGCTCTAGTTCAGACTGGCGAAAGAGAATCAATTTATATAACCAGTTTTGACTCAAATTAAAATGTCATCCATCAACGAGACGAGGAGACGTACAGTGCTTCCCTAGAATTTAAGAAATAAGGAAGTCTTTTCAGTACAAGCCTATGTAAATACTACGATTATCTCTGCACCATTCCTCTGTTTTTTGCACAAATCAGAGTGAACAATATATTATCACTTCCCTTTTCAAGATATGTGACTTGCTTTTTATTTCTATTGTATAGTTTCTATTCAAATTTGTTTTACTTTCAGGACCAAAAATGAATGAAGGAATTCTGATGTTGGCCTACTTTGATACTCATGGTTAGTGGCCCGTAAGGTATCATTCAAGATTATTGAATGGGACGTTTAACTACAACAATTAATTTCTTAAAGAAAATGCCTACAATTATCATTCTTATATTGTCTTTATTAACTTGTGCTCATAAATTTCAGGTAAAATCAGTAATAAGAAATAACATGTTCTTATAAAGTATTTCCTAAGTATATTTTACCCTTTAATGAAAGTTTAGCGCCGAGTGACATACATGTATTCATGTAAAAAGGGAACTGAATCCCAAAACTATTTTGAATTTATTCATATGATGCACATCATATACATTACATTCTTTAGGAAAAAAAACTTATAGAAACACTTGGCATTTGGGCAAGTTGTATGAATTACTTATCTCAATACCACAGTCATGCTATGCGAAAAAATCATAGATCCAACAAAGAGAAAGCTTGGTGTCATTCATGCGTCGTGTGTGGTGACGTCATTGGTATTAGATCAAAATACTACAAAGAAAATGAAAGTAAGTGAAGTATAGAAACAGGTTTTACATGATCTATTGAAATCACCATTTGTACAGCTTAATTGATAAATATACATCATTCACGTTTTTGGTCCTGAACACCCAAATAGCGTGAAAGAACAACCGCAACTCGACCTCAGGAAACCCTGATTCTTAACTTGATTGCCGGCATGAAGTTTTATCAAAATTTGACAAATCCTTGATATCAAAATGAAATATTATCATAGTATCACACCGACTAATAATTATTCACTCATATGATGGCCGTTTTTTGTTTGTTATTGTATACTGGAATTGGGATCATGACAAATAAAACTACCCTTTCCCCAGAAAATAGAATCGGTCAAAGCCATACATGATTCATATGCGAGAAGACTTTTACAAAAATTTCAATACACCACCCATGTAGGCCAAGGAGTTCTCTTTAGAGACTGGGTTTTCAGTTGTACATGAGAAAACATGCAAATCCGATGTATGACATATAAGGACCTCTGAAATTTCAGAAGTGAAATCAGGTGCAAAGGAGGACTAAGCATTCCCTGTTGATCTTTTTTAAATGAAAAAACAAGATTACAACGTAACTATAATATAAACGTAGACAGTAAGTGATAACCATATCATGCATTTGCTTTCCAAAAGAAAGTGCAAAAAGGATAAAAGTGAAATTAAAGAAAAATTTAATCCTCCGGTATTTTTTGGTAATCTTGTTACTGAGTAGACGAAGTTGTGTAAAAAAAATCCCCATCTTTGGTCTCACGGCTTTGAACCGCCTGGTTTTGATAAGCCTCTTGAATCGAGGTTTGGTTGTCATATCAACCGAATATTAAGTGTTGAAATCGTTGGTCATACGATCATTTCACTCTTTTGTTTATCAAATTCAGAGATTAAATGTATGACTACTTCCTTATCCTAAGGTGTAACTCGCAAACTAGATCCAAAATAATTCTGTTAAAAAAGAATCAGTTCGTTAACAGGAAGTCAAATCTAATACAAACCGCAAACGTCAGATCACCCCGGGTAGTGCGACCATCATTCCGGATTCCCAGTCAAATTATGCCGTATTCTGTTTCACATTTCTTGAGTTGTGAAGGATCACCGTGTTGGACTATAGAAAAGCAATTCTAAAATACAGGGATTGGGATTTTCCTCTAATTTGAAGAATTTCTCTTTCTCCTAGATTTTACTGCAATGATAAATCTCTATTTTCACCATCAATATCCTAGCAAGGAGCCATTTTCCTCCATTTAAACTATAGTCGAATATCATCCCTAATGGCATGCGGATGCCAACGTGCTGAGCGTGACGTAAACCAAAATATAACAAACAAGAACAAATAAAATGAAAAGTCTATACTAGTGTAGATAATAAGCAATTCTCACGGTCGTTCGGCTTAAGAAAATGTACCTCAGAGCGGTCAGGGTGACCGAGATTAACATGATAAGTATCAAAACAATTGACGGACAAACTTAATAAGCTAAGCGCTTTTGATGTATCTCGCATTAGTGACGGTACGAAGCACGAGGTACAGGTTTTTACAAGTCCTCAAGCGATCAAATGCATGTAGTCTTACGCTTTCCCTGTTGATTCAATTCTTGACGATGGGGATCTTAAAGTACATATTTCTACTAATCTATTATGGACCTCTCCCGAGGGAACTGTTCTAGTATAGCGTTTTCTGGTGAGGTAAGGCGAGGGTACTATACCTCACCAGACAACACTAGACGAGAACTGTTCCCGAGGGAGAAGACAATAATAAATTTAATACATCACATCACGTGTTTCGTTCAAGGAGCAAGAAATAATGAATAGTTTTATATTTCTTGAAACTTAAACCATAAATATTGTAATAATATTAACAAATCGAATCACTTAACCCTCTTGCTGCCAGCACTCAGTCGTAAGACGTTCATTGCTACTATCGACGTCACGTTGGGTTTTCGCGGGGGACTATACCTACATATTTACTTTTATTTTCTACTGGTCGCACTTGGAAGGTTTAGGAATAGAAAACAAGCTGTTTTGGAGGGGGATATTTTACCATGTTTATTTTACGGAGCTATTAAAAAGCAGATAGAAAATTGTAAAGAAATTTAATACGTATCAAGGGCTTTGGAAAATCCGAGACCGAGAAAACATCAAAAGTTATGAATAAAAATGATCTCAACATGGTAAACAATTACAAATCCCTAACGGAGTGGGACCAGCTACCCGGGAAACCGGGGTCTCAAGCTGACATGCCACACCCATAGTAAATGTTATCAAAAATTATAACTTTTTCCAGAGGTACCGCCTTACCTAAAATTCTAAGAATATATTTCAGTGTTTTAAGTTTGTTTTTATTAAGGCAATATTTTGAAAAGTATCTCAACATAAATAGATTATTCTCAAATATAGATTTGTTTGTGTTACTCTAAGAATTTGTTTACAGAACAATGCCTATAACTCGCATTCCTTGAAATGTTTTGGATGTGTTCAAGTTCAGTTCATCTTTATCAAAAATTATCATAAAATCTAGATATATTTTCTGTTGAAATTTTGATTTTGTTTACAGATTTATTGCTGCAAGTCGCATTCATGGAATTGATATGAATATTATAGCTGAGTTCGGCTTAGCTCAGTTCAATTAGATGTTTTCACTTTCATTTATGCAAAAGTGAGAAAACGTTCAGAGACGGCAAATTATCATAAAATATTAATCTATTTTCTTTCAGAATCTTATGTTTGTTTTCAGATAATGCATTGCATCGAGACATCAGAATTTATTTGAATACATTTGGGTTCGGTCAAGTTTAGTTCAACGAAATTGTTTCATGTGCAGAAAAATAATTCAACGATAGCCAATTATCATACAGTATAAATCTCTTTTCTGACAGAATTTTATTTTTGTTTACAAAATTATTGCTACATGTCACATTCCTAGAATTGATTTGAATAAATCTAAGTTCGACTTAGTTCATTAAAGATTTTATTTTGCTTTTATGTTGTTTAATATGAACGGGTTGACTTGTCTGTTTTCTACCATAGCGTGCTAAATAGAGTGTTTAGGTATCTAACCTTTTTGAATTCCAAATAATTGTGATGTATTTCATCAAACTGTTATTTTGGTTTATTGCGAAATGAATACTAATTAAATAGTACTTTAAAGTAATCACTAGGTGCAAGTAATTAATAAAGAATTTCAAATCGAGGGCCTCTGGCATTTCAAGAGAACATTACATGTTTTGAACAATACAGCGACAATAAAATGTTGGTGATAATAAAAAAAAAATAATGTGAGTGATTAATAATTCAAACTCCCTCGGATTAGAATCCATACCTCGTGGCGGAGCCGTCATAACTCCGTGATAGAGTGTTCATACCAATAGGTATTGGGTTCAAATCTCGTTGGAGGCGATGAGTTGTTCCTGTCCTATGCCTATAATAAAAAAAGAAATTGGTATAAATACAAACAAAATTCATTAGTCATGATCTTTACAATCCTATATTTAAAGATACCTTCCTTTTTGTCGTTGGGGCTACTTTTTTAAGGTATCATAATCCGTTTTGTAAATAACAAAGACAGATTTGTATAAAGGGGGATAACTCGTGTAAGGGTTCGCATAAAGGTGAAGAAAAAGCCCATAAATGACCACATCTGTAGAGTGGACACAAAAACCACCAACGTTGCTTTAAATCCGTCTCTCTTGAAAAAATTCATATATAATTTTACAATAAACCAAAAGGCCATTCACGATTTTTTTAATCTATGATCGGTAGAGCCAATGCTAAGCCTGTTTTGGCCTTCTTACCAGTAGGTCGTGGGTTCGAGTCCGAGTCATACTGTGGTTTGCTGTTCCTGTCTTTCGGGTGGGACTGTAAACAAAAAAAGCCGAGATCCCGTGTCACAGTAGGTGTCGGCACTTAAAAGAATCCTCCCTACTAAAAGGCCACAAGTGCCGAGCATGGCCAACCTTTGTTACTTTTCATCGGTAATTCGTGACTTCGCCATTAAAGTGAAAGGTTCTTGGATGGGACGTTCAAAAATAAAATAAGCAACCAATTATACATACAGAAAATAGAAGCATATCAACTGAAGCAAACTTAAACACTATACAAGACGTCATGTCATTATGTGTTTGGTTAAAACAATGCGCGATAAAGATTATGTTTAATAGTTTCTCAGGTAAACGTGATCCATAACATCACATTTCTCAATCCAGCCCAAATGCTTATTATCTTTGCATCCGCGTAATGTTTGTGGGTTGATCCATAACAAAGTATCTAATAATGACTAATTACTAAACAAATAACTGTATTGTATCTTTTGAAAAAAAAATTAAACCAAAAATTCTCTTGAAAATCCGGCATTCATTGGTTACTCTAAGGCTGATCGGAAAGCATACGACATAGCAACATAACTTATCTCGGCAGTGACAAATTGACGTCTTATTGCCTCAGGCGGTAGTCAGCTAGTATTTAAATAACTCACATTGGTCTCTCTAATTCAGACCGGCCATTGACAGCCATGTTGACAGACGAGTTGGTATACTACAGGTAACACAACTTCGCTTTCAACAGATCTCTGTCAGCAGGAGAGAGGCTGAGGAAAAAAAATAATCAAACAGATAAATCTTTTTGAACTCTGTGTTCTTGGATTTTCATCAATAGGATATTGATCTTACACTTTTGGATGATGGCACCTTTACGGCTTTACCTGTTAATGGTGATACCCCTTGCTGTCTTCGCTGCATCAACACGCCGTAGTTGTGAGCAAGGGAGTAATTGTCGCCTTCCGGATTGTTTTTGTAGTACCTATCAACATTTCTTGAACAACTCACAAATTCCGCAAATTGTGTATTTTGGCTTTGACGATGCAGTTACAACCGTTCTTCCGAAATACTACGACAGGCTGTTCCCGGAGTCAAGAAGGAATCCCAACGGCTGTCCAATAGGTATGACTTTATATGTATCTCATATGTGGACCTCGTATTCGCTCGTGGAACAATACTATGAAAGGGGGATGGAAATCGCTGTACACAGTGTTACGCATTCCCATATCACCAAAAAGAATGACATTGAAAGGGAGGCTACACAGCAAAGGATAAATATAGTCAGGAACACCAAAATTCCCGAGGATGAAATTGTTGGCTGGAGGAGCCCTTTTCTTCAAACCGCAGGAGACGATCAAGCTTCTGTGCTTCAGAAGCTTGGGTACAAATATGACGTCTCGCTTACTTACAAAAGAACTTCACTGAAGTCACAAAACCCCTTTCCGTTCACCCTGGATTATGGGTGGCCATTTTATTGTCAAATAACACCATGTCCTACCAATAATCACACAGGATTCTGGGAATTTCCGGTCAATGCAATGATTGACTACAAGGGACAGTATCCATGTGGGTATGTGGATGGCTGCACGAACGCACCAAAAACGGAAGAGGATTCTTATCAATACTTATACAAAAATTTTATCAGTTCTTACAAGGGAAATCGAGCACCGTTCGGTCTTCACATGCATGCCGGCTGGTTTTACACGCAGTTCCATCTAGACGCAATGGATCGTTTCATTCAAGATATATTGAAATTTGATGACGTTTACATAGTGACAACAAAGCAGGCACTAGCTTGGATGCAGGACCCAGTATCGTTACAAAACATTAAGCAATATCCTAAATGGCTGTGTGGATCTGCCCAAAAACTAAAGACAACGCCTCCGCC
>JACSZP010051976.1:4925-16387 GCA_016161895.1 Pinna nobilis | reverse complement strand
AGAGAGAGAGAGAGAGGGAGAGAGAGAGAGAGAGATCAATGAAACGACCAACGGCATGTACAGCGGAAAAGTCAATTTTTCGGGACGTCAGGTCGTCCCGAAAATTTATCTTTTTCGCTGTACATGTTGGTCGTTTTAGTGCTTTATATAATCCGTTTTATGATATATGGAGAGAGAGAGAGAGAGAGAGAGAGAGAGAGAGAGAGAGGGAGAGAGAGAGAGAGCGCGCAGGTCATTTCAATTTCATGAGAAATACAGCATGGTTAAAAGAATATATTAATTTAATATTTGCGGAAAAGATGAATAAGCTAATTATAAGAACAATGAACGATTTAATAATGCTTAGGATTAAGAGAGAGAGAACTAGTTCTTGAGAAATGTACAGCATGACTAAAGGACTGTAGGTAAACATGCATATACGTATTATGATTAACAGAAAATATTTACCTGTGCTAGGCATTTTATCCTGTTTGATGAAAACATATAAGAGAGAAAACAAGCGACAATACTAACTAATAAAATTGTTAACAAAGAGTTTATCCGCATCTATCACTTCCCGTTTTGAAAGAATGAAGCTCAATTATATTGAGTAATTATGAACTGGCAAGTGATCACGTGAACAGAAAAAAAACCTTTTTTTCTTCCGGGTATTTTGTGTTTCCTGTTTATTTTATACTTTCGGCAAAAGTGTGTTCTCATCTATTTTTAAGTGTGTGTCTGAATTACCTAGTTCTTACACTTGTGAACACACGTGCCAATTAAGCCATATAATGACGGCTAGCCATTGATCGTACCTGACATCAGTATATTTTTAATCCATCTGGTCCCTCTTCTAAGTCGACATTATTTGTTACTCGCCTAACAATATCGCCTCATGACCATTAATACCTGAAGAGCTGTGGTTATTATATGCTCATGTTTTCTTAATGTGAAAATATAATAAAACAATTACTGACTTCGCCTCGGTCAGTTTCTTTGGACTGTTTAATCCATATGTCACCCGGAACTAAAGTCAGTAATTGTTTTATTATATGACGTTTTTTAAAATTTCAAAACAAAAGAAAAATCTCAATTGAAATCCAGTATGATAAATAAGGGTGCGTTTAATGTCGTAGCCGCCTAGCCGATGTGCGTAGCTGACGTCATTCAACAATGGACTAATACCGACAGCTAAACGAGAACTGATTTTTGATTGGATTATCATATGGACTCATCCAATCATATACGCGCACACAAATCGGGCGCACGAGAGGATGACATAACAATCCAAAGCCATCTGAACCATCCAAGAACTGAAAGTCTAATCGCTATTTGGATTTATCAGTACCAATTGCCATAGTTAAGACCAATCAGGGTTCGGACAATTTATTAGTCATATAATAACAGCAGTTATCATGGATATAATAACATATCAATAATTTTGAACTAGTAAAAGAAGACCTGATTGAAGCTTGAATACATTTAATGCTATCAGTGGGTAAATGTTGTTATCATTATTAGTTTTGCAATTATGTTTTTATTTCATGTAATGTTTCTTGTAAAAAAGAATACAAACATATTGGGCTACAGCATAGAACAGAGAAACAGCATTACAGTGTACCTATATATTATTTTTAATAACATGTACATTTGGTCATATAAAAAGCCTTTATTGACCATAAATTACTTGAAGAGCACAGGTTGCTCCAAAATGTGTTACATGTGATTTTTTTAAATACTTTTTCGTTGAATAATTGTTAGATTGTTTAAGTCTGTGACCCCTTTCCTCCTTTCAGTCCCTCTGCAATACTCAAGTTTGAAGTTTGAAGTTGAATTATCCATTACTCATCAACATTTGGGTATGGAAGGTACTTGTAATGAAAATGCTAAAGTAACATTGGACATTAGGTTTAAATGTAATTTGAATTGACATAAATGATACTAAAATCAATTTTCCACTTAGTTTCACTCCATCTGGGTTACATTATTCCATATGCCCATATGAACCAAAGAAACCCGATCATTTTTCTTTCTCTTTTCTCATAACAACTTAATTTTTAACAGTACGCCATATGAAAATCTTCAATGATTTATCTTTTTGTCTGCTCCTTTTATGCCTTTATTGTTCAGTCGTGCTGATTTATATTCTTTTAACTACTATTCTCTCACTGATCAGGTACATTTTTGTCATATGAATATTTTCAGATGTTTTTATTTTTGTTAAGTTATTTTCAATTTTATCTTCTCTATCAACTTGTTTGTGATTTCAATTATCTGTGCATTTGTTCAGTTTCTTATTTTCCTATAGCCCAATGTTCATTAGGAAGAAGCAATTTGACATCATGCTTTATCTATGCAGAGCATTAACGCCATGAAGATGCTTGTAACTATAGATAGAATATATGGGTTTTATAAGAACATTTGTCACCATGATTTCATGGACAAAAGTTCTTGTTTACCAACAAAAATAAATGGAACTGTATTTTTCTGTGAATCTGGGCAATAATATTCACGTATTGATTAGGGAAAGCTCCGTCTCCAAACCATACCTTCTCTTGGTTAAGAACTCACGAAGGTAACACATTATCACGAAGCTTGATTTTACTGCTAAATATAAACTAAAGTTTACAGAATCTTAAATAAAAATAGAAATGTTTCAAACAGTGGTAAGAGATCAATAATTAATCACTACTTTTTATGGTGACTGTGCCGTCACGCGAAAATTGCAAAGTTGTGGGGGTCCGCAACGACAAAGCATGTTTTGTCATGGACGTTGCATATCTTTGATATGTGCCCCTGTTCAAAAAAGTAACGTCAAGGATACCTGTATAACTTTTACAGTTAAAAAAAGAACCCCGAAATAAAGCTGAGTTAACTCGAATTCCAATTTTTCCGATTGTACGTTGAATACTTCCGGTTGAAACAATTGTGATATCTTGTAAAGGAAATTATTCAATGTCGTACTAGGACAGATGCAGCGTGAGAGCCATATCCGGATATTCACAAGTACAATCTGTATGGTATGGTATTGTTGTTTAATGTCCCACTCAAGAATATTTCACTCATATGGAGACGTCACCGTGTGCCGATGAAATGCTACAAATTTGGCCTATGCTCGGCACTGCTGCCGTAGACCAGGGTGGGTTGTTTAACGTGCCAACACCTACTCTGACACGGGACCTTGGTTTTTACTGTCTCATCTGAAAGACAGGGACGGCCAACCGTGGAGTGGCGCTACGCGGCTGTCGATTCGCAGTCGAACACGCTTACCACTCGGCCACGGAGGCCCCAGAACAATCTGTAACAAAAACGAATCGAAGTAAGAAAGACAACTCTAATTTCCGTATGCAAAAGTTATTTAACTCTCGTTAGATACCCTATTTGTAGCAACGTTAACGTTTATGCTAGAAGCGGTATTCTTTTATTTGGCCCATATAAAGGCCAATATCATTTAAATAAGCATTTCCTTTAAATTTAAACCTTTTTTGTCTAAAACTTAATACAATTCTTGACTTATTTTCTCCTGAACAGAGTGTGTGGAGGTTAACCCGTTTTGTTAGTTTTCGTCAGTGATGGAATTTATAATATAAGGGAACCCCCAACCCTAGAGGCCATCTCACTTAGGAAACCACCGCATTGAACATACCATAAAAGATGATCAGCATTTAGTCTGTAATTCACTCTTTAAGGCTATTGCAACCTCATCTAGGAGACCACCTCACTAATCAGACCAATTTTTGACAGTCACTTAGGTGGTCGTAAAAAGGAGGTTTCACTGTATTTGTTCTTACTCCTTTTAGATAACTACTGCTGTCTGTCTCTGGGTTCTCACTTATTTTCCATGCTTAAATATTTTTCATTCTCATCGAATCATATTCTACAGGATTTAGGGTATCGAATATTGCTTGGCACCTCTTCATTTTTGCATTTCTGTTTTCATTACGTTTGTCAGGAATCATCCAAACTGTCATATTATTATTGATAAACTCTTCATCGTGTATTAAGAAGAGAGTTTGTTATATATTTTTGTATTGTTGTTTGTTGAAAGTCTTACCATTACATCTGTCTAAAATATTATGACGTCACCAAATGACGACCAGTGGCTTCATATGCAGTAGAATCCCGATATATATATTGAAATCATAGGGGGATGGATTTTTCTTTCAAATAAATAGGATTTTTAGAATAACCAGGTTAAACGAGTTATAAAGTCAGTAAACCGGGGAATGCAAATCATTTCAAATAAAGCGGGATTTCAATATATCCGAGTTCCATATATGTTGATTCTTCTGTATTAGCTTTGGTTCTCCAAATAAGCCAATTGATCAGTAATGAATCTCTAACTTGCCTACACCAGCTGTCACTGAAAAACGTCTGTTTCTTTAACTGTCTCGGCTCTAGGACAGGGGAAGTCATGTGCATCGGCGGAGGTTTGAGCCCTCGACCTCAAAGTCTGGATATTACACTCCTCTGCAGTCACAACGATCTTAGACAAACAAACAAATTTGGGAAACTTGTCTAAAATTCTTAGTTTTTGTTGTATAGGCAGAATTTGTCGCCCTTTACCAGCACACCACGACGTATCCATGTGGGTGAAAAAGTCTTGAGGAACAACAATACAAACAATCTGGTTTTTGCAGGCCTACCCAAAGGACAGAAAAAAAGCAAACCAAAGCAGCAAGTGTATTTGACATTATGTTCTAGAAATACGCATTATTTGCGCATGACAATTACATGTACATCAGTTTAGTGATAAATCGTGCCGCCTAACCTAAACAACAATGATTGTCCAAGGAAACACGACACAGGTGATGAAATATTCACTACAGAAAATATTTACTACAAAATTGGGAGTAAGCATGAAGACGATGATGCATGTATACATAAAAAAAATCACTACGATGCGAGCTATTTCTTTTCACATAGGTTACTAACACTAGTTAAGAATATTTCCAATTCCTTTAGCATCCCGTTATATGCTGTAGACGGACAAATATGCAAGCGGTCAATGACTTGCCAAAACTTATACTATACGACTCGTAGATTGAAATGTAGTCATGGCGAGTCAATGCATTTCTATTGCTATTCGTGTACAGTGGTTCTTGGTAAATCCGGACGTTTTCGTTACCTCACAAATTGTATTGATAAATCAAGCATTCGGATTAGGCTTTCTTACTTAACACCTCTTTACTGTCCAGTACTAATAATAAATGCTGTTTCGAGGATATTTTGTCCAGCAGATGAAGCTTCCAGCCGGATTATTGGGATCCGAATTAATGAGACTCGACTGTATATATAAGTAGTATGTTGGCAGCATTCAAATTGCACAATTCCTGTCTTTAAATTGTTTTTTCAAGAAAAGCTGCAAGTCAACTATTTAAAAGGGATATTTTTCATGCATCTTAGTAAGATAGGGTAATAGTTAATGAATTAAAGACTAAAGCGTGTATCCTAATTAAGATCCTACAAAGAAAGAAAAAGGAAAAAAACCCAGATCGAATATAGATAGGGCTTTCAATTGTTATTGTTGTTGTTGTACGGTTGACTCACATCCCATCTATATTTCACATGCAAATGCCAAGTCACATTTTTTTGACATTTATCATCATTGATGATTAAAGAGGCTTTGTCGCTTCAACAACCTTAGTGACACGGGATCTCTAGTTTCACGTACTTCTTCCGTCGACCGGCAATTTCGTCTTCAAAAGTTGAACGACTGGAAAAATGTAAAGTAGCTACCTATGTTAGTGGTAGGGTTAAGATACGGCATTATGGTGGGTAAAGCAGGGAGGGTTCTTTTACGTGCCAACATCTTCTGTGACATGGGACCTCAGTTTTAACTGTCTCATCCGAAAGGCAGGGACGGCCACTGTACTGTGGTTTAGACTCGATCCCCGGATCTCTCGATTCAAAGTCGAACAAGCTAACAACTGGCCACGGTGGCCCACTTTACCACTGTAACGGGCCAATTGTTCACAAGGAATCTTACGATTAAAATCACTCGTAATCGAAAGTGAGAATTTCTTCAAATAATCATATTTTGTACATTTTTTGAAAGACTTCTGTATTGAAATCATATTAATACGAATAATGTACATCAGATTGTAACTGTTTTTATTGAATTAAAATGGAGGAAGTAGGGGGTACCAAGGGACATTCACTATTCAAAATATCAATGACAGACAATGCCGTGGCCAAAACAAACAAGAGACAACACTACAAACAGTAGCACAAAATTACCCGTTAAACTAAAAACAGAGTTAACACGAATCCCACAAAAACTTTGGGTGAGATCAGGTGCTCCGGAAAGCGAAGCAACTCCTGCTCATCGCGTGGCACCCGTCTTGTCACTTATATTTCGAGTTCGAGAATATGCCTAATTCGGTAATGGTCGTTTCGTAATTGAAGGACGGGATTAGGTGTTTGATAAGGGGAACATATCCTTCGTCATCTGTAAAATCCATATCTTATAAAGCTATGATTTGTCAAATATTAAATTCAAAATATCCATACTCCTGAGACGTACGAGTGGTTTTTTAAGTCAGAATCTTTGTGAAAAAGTCCACAATTGCATTAGATACTATTTTTTACAAAATAAAGGAATAATTTCCTTGACTCTTTCTTCCTCAATCAATCTTCATCAACAGATTGTACGTGTTTTAAAACTACACATTTTCCCCCACATTCCTATTTTTCGTGAATATCTTAAAAAAGACAAATATTTATGAGCAAGGGGACAGATCTGATTTATGGAACAAATTTCTTTCGCACGTTACACAGTTTGGAAGCGGATAATACAAAATGTAAATACAAATGTTAACCATCATGATGATTGCACAAATAACGTATAGGACGAGTTGTTAACGTTGTGGTTTGGTTGCGATTATTTTTATACTTTCCGCTGTCATTCCTTTTGATTTAGTGCACGTTTTGTTTTGGAACTTTTAGGCAAACTTTTTTTGTGGTTACCTAGTTGCTATAATCTGCCAGAGAAATTTATGATACAGTGGACCCCATCTTGACAGAACACCACCTCTATCATGAATTTTTGACTTTTCAAGATGGATGACCTCTCAAAGAGAAGTTTCAACTTTAAAACACTTTTTGGTGTTCTTTTTTTTTTTGACGTAGTCTATCGTGGCAGGTGGTCTTTCACGATAGTAATATCTAAAAAACTATTCTTCTTTTTATTATTTTTTTCAGAAAAAGAAGGGAAAAAAGTTTAGTTTAGCAACAGAATTTTAAAGAATCGAACACGGGCATGAATGTTTTTATTTATCAGTGAATAATGTTTAATTCCAAAGTTGAGCTTAAAAGGAAAGGAACGACCGAACTGCAAACTTCTTGACACAAACGATACCACTGATAGATAGAAAAAAACATGTTTCTTCTCTTTATTGCTGAGCAATGGCTACTCAAACCAGAAATACTAGTTCAGATACTTAAAATCCGGAATTTTTCGCGATTAATTTTTTCCGACCCACTACTTATACGTTTCTTTGCGATACTTCATATTAACATATCTATGAAACGACAATTATAAGGAGGGACTAATTCTGGGAGGGGGGGGGGGGAATTAAGTTACGTATTATTCTTAATCCACTTTTATTTGCGGAAATTTTCTTTTTGCATAATAATGCGAGGTTACTTACTCGCGAAAATAAGTGAATAGCTAAATATTCTATCCTGGAAAAACCTGCAACATACAATATAGAATTGCTAGATGTGGCGACGTGGTCGCAAAAATAACTATAAAACCTTAGGAAGTATTTTGTCGCGAATAACTATAAAACCACTGAGTAGCAAAAGTAAATTTTCGCGGAATTTTTGGATTTGCAGTATATATTTCATTTCTTATTTTTTAGACCAAGTTCGAACACATTTTATGATGGGGCCGCGGTGGACGAGTGGTTAGCTTCGAATCGATAGGTCCGCGGTTCAAATCCACGCAGCGCCACGCTGCGGTTGGTCGGATGAGACAGTAAAACAGAGGTCCTGTATCACAGTAAGTATTAGCATGTTAAAGAAAACTCCCTGCTCTACGGCCATAATTGCCAAGCCCGGGCAAAATCTGTCGCCCTTCACTGGCACACCGTGACGTATCCATATGAGTAAAATCTTCTTGAGTGGGACGTTAAACAACAATACAACCAACTACTTAAACATGATATACTTTCTTTAGTTTGGTGAGTGGGAGTTATAAAAGGTTCCACTGTACTTTTCCTTTTTTTTTTTTTTGCAACTTTATTGTCGATCACTCCTGAGCACATAAAACTTCATGAGTAAGATGAAATACTTTTCTATGCTACACATTCACTGAGGCATATCGGTGAAGAATTTTTGCTCGCGTTATAAGACCAAAACAATTTTATATACATTGTATATCATTGTTGTCGCGAGATGTTTGTTTTTAAGTATTTATGCCATTTCGCTTAGATTCGCGGAAAATTTGTGGTTAAATTCTCTTTTTTCAAATAGAAAATAGAAGTGATATAAAATCAGTAGTGTTCAAATTTTAGCTTACTTATACAATACGGCTATAATGACAGGTAATAGGGGACTAGTTTATTTCTTACATACATACATACATTCATACATACATACGTACATACATACATACATATATACATACATACATACATACATACATACATACATACATACATACATACATACATACATACATACATACATACATACACACATACAAACATACATACATACATACATACATACATACATACATACATACATACATACATACATACAAACAAACAAACATACACACACACACACACACACACACACTTTCACACGCACACACACACACACACACACACACACACACACACACACACACACACACACACACACATGTATATATATGCGATTTGGCAACGGTGTAAAAGGCGTATTTGTCCCTGTCCAATACGAAGGACAAGAAAATCATGTCGTCTCACCTCAGACCCGTCTGCAATTCTTCCACCGAGGAATGCTAGGGTTCAATGTGGTCGTGGCTAACTGAAGCTTTCAATTTGCTGCAATTTCGTGTATCTTTTGTTTTTGCAGGCGAAACAAAAGCTGCTCACATGTTTGTTTGTTTGTTTTTCTCCTTTGTTGTTGTTTAACGTCGCGCTCAAGAATGTTGCTTAATGCATCAGTAAATCTATCCCTCATATGGAGACGTCACCGTGTGCCGTTGAAGAGCGACAAGTTTTGTCCAAGCTCTGAATTTATATCCGTAGAGCAGAGAGGATGTTTTTAACGTGACACAGGAATATCAATTTTTAATGTCTCATCATAAAGACAGGGATAGCCTACCATACCGTGGCTCGGGTTCCAACTGCGGACCACTCGATTCGAAGACAAACACGCTTACCACGGCGCTCCCTATGTTTAAAATCTATATGCATGAATATAACATAAAAAGGGAAATTCGTACCTTGACCAGTCAGGATAAGCTGTACGATACTGTCTTTCTCTAGCCTCAGAATCTGCGTGCAATCACATGCAACTTCACAGTCCACATTCTCACACTCAACAATCTGTGACAAGTTACCTCCTACCTAAAATTTATAAAGGAAATTGTATGCCTCTTTTATGTTATTGTTGCAATTTTAAACTTGAACACTTTAGACCAATGCGGAGAAGAGGAGTACATGTGCTGAATGTTAATCAATATGTAAATATAAGAATGGTAAATTATTTAAGTGAATCACATTTACTTTAGAAAAAGTAATATCACAGTTTTCACTGATTTTGCAATGAGCAATTTTCTTTTAGATTGCGGAAGAAATAATCAAAATATTATTTGATGATAAAACCTCTACGTCCTTCTCTCGGACACTTTGATTAGATATTTCAAGGTGACAGACATTTGGAATGCTGTTGCTTTTAATTTTAACATCGTTTACAAAACAAAAGCTGTTCAGATATTGCATAATCTGAATTCGATATATTTGCACAGCATTCTCAGCTTGTTGGTATAAGTTTATGCTTATGTTTTTGATGGATACATGGCATATAAGAATTATTTATTCTGCGTAAATATGTGAAGGATGCGGAATGAAGCAACAAGCATTGAGATTTCAATGTGCAGTTCTGCTGAATACAGGTAAACACAGAGGTGGGATCAGGTGTTCTGGAGGAATAGGTATCGGCTTTTGACACCGATCGCACGTCATAATGAAACTTAGATGAACCAATTATACCCGCTTCCCGAACGGTAAGGGAAATTGAACAGCCAGTTCCAAGTAACTATTCTATTAAGTGAACCACGGTAATCCTGAAAAAGGACATTACACCGACCATATAATTTGCGAATGTTGAATGCAATCGAAACTTGTGTGTTATTACAAAACTCACCTGTAATGCAAATGGTGGATCTATGAATTTTCGACCATTGATTGCTGCTTTTGATGAATCAGAATCTTAAATAAAATAAAGAGCGGTCAATGAAGGGGGATTTTTAATGAAGAAACATTTCAGCAATAGTACTTTAAACATTAACATGCATTTCTTATAGGTAAATTTCTAGACGATGGTCAAGAATGATTTCTTATCTTAAACACCGAATAAATCATTACAAAATTAAATGTAAAGTTGTAATATATTATACCTTGGAAATGAAAATTAAGAAATATTTCATTTATTTCTTCTCCTGGTTCTGGAATGGGAACCGGATTTCTGGACAAGCTACTCGCTGTCGAGCGCATCTCACTAACATGTATACATTGACGATTCAAACCGAGAATTTCATTAACTTCTTGGCTGAAATAGCAAATAAATCATCATCATCATCATCATCATCAAAATGAGCAACAACAACAACAATAACAACAACAACAACATCAACAATAGAAGCTATAGTTCCGGTATTATTATCGCTATCGATATCCTTATCATATCAGTATTATTATGAATTAAAATCAAAATACAATTTCAGAAGATTTACATTTCCTACTTATTATGATCCTGCTATCCAAAGAGTTAACAATGAATATAGGACAGAAAGAGAGAGTCATTATTCTTGGGTATTAGTACCCTGACTCCGGACTTGGAGGTCGTTAATTTGAGAGTGGTACGTCGGTACAGTGATCTGATTTGCCGATAAGGCCTGTCATCGGGTCGATTTCTATCTGAAATGTTTCAAAGAGGTTGTTGGACCTTTTTTTACAGTGATTTTGACCACGGATAACCTCATCAAGAAATAGGGCTCATAGCGGGAGTGACCGGTCAGCAGGGGTGGTTACTCCTCCTAAGCACCTGATCCCACCTGTGGTATATCCAGGAATCCGTGTTTGCCTAACTCCTTCTTCTGCATTCCTTATGGGAATTATGAGATCGATCAGTGTTCGTTACCTTTTCATTCAATGGATACGTCTAAATTTGCGTAACAACAAAGTATCCAGGCTCTGCAGGGATACTTTACAGAAGAATTAGACACATTCAAATTTCAAACTGTCCAAAGTGCCCCACAATTG
>JACSZP010051970.1:0-11319 GCA_016161895.1 Pinna nobilis | reverse complement strand
ATATATATATATTCGAAAAACCTTTTCACCCCATTTTGTTTTGATGTTTTTTCCCCAGCAAGTGTACACAGATAGTTTTCCATCCTTTCTAATTGCAGTCATTTCTATTGATACCACACTATTTTGTCCAATAGATTACGGAACAGGGATTTGTTTTTAAGATATATCGTTTGTTTTAAGTAAGTGTTAAGAAGTATGCAGGACTTGGAAATGAAAGCCCTGCTTAGAAGAAAAGGTTTTCAGACCGTTCTTTACATAATGATTTTGACCATGGGTTACTCCGTTTACCTGACCAAGATATAAGGCTCACGGCGTGTGTGACCGGTCAACAAGGAGTGCTGGGTGCCTGATCTCATCTCTGGTGTATCCAAGGATCCTTGTTTGACCAATTCTTCATTTTGTTTTCCTTATAGGAATCATAAGATCGAACACTGCTTGTTACCTTTACTTTTTTGCGTACATGTTTCTTTTTTTAATATTCATCGGAACCGACAATGGAACTTTTAAATAACCGTCGTAACGACTTACCCTTTGATCAAACCTGTAGCGTGACCTGCTGTCGACAAAATGCAATTTAGCCTTGCGATATGAGAGACATTTCACTTGAGTAATGCTTAGTAATTTCTATACACAACCCATAATTTGGACGAACATTTATTATTTTTACCTTCTTATGCCACGCGAAGTGAAATCCTCCGGGACAATGAAAGATGACACTCATTAACAGTGTTACATTATCATCATTTTACAATTAAAAAATAAAATGTTAACGAAAAACCTACATGAAATATGACAATTTCATTCATAACAAAGGACAGGACAATTTTTTTTACGTTCGCTGACCTGCCACCTTCTTGACATAGCAAGGGTAAGCGGGCTCCATGCTAAGTATCAAGAGTTAAATTCCGTTCAAGGCTTTTGAAAATACAACTAACCTTAAAGAGTTTAGACAATAAATCGCTCAGTAGATTTTAAATGCTATATGATGAATGACACATCCAGTACATTACTTTTACGAATATTTTCAAAGGTTAAAGGTCGTTTGAAATGTCAAGGATATTATGTAGCCTTGGACAGCAGACAACAGATAATTAGAAACGCGTGATAAAATGCATACGTTTCTGATAGAACTGTGTTTTTGTTATCGACAAGGACCGAGTATTGTAGCACTAAATACAGTAGTGTCAGTAAAAGCATATTCAACGACATAGACCGGAAACGCCGCGGTTACGTTGTTAGCGGATTTGTCCTCTGCTAGTGAGGTCGTGGTTTCGTATCCACACCGTGTTGTGATTGGCTGTCCCTGTCTTTCGAATGAGATGGTAAATATGTGTCACACTTGGTGTCGACATGTAAACGAACCATCATTACTCCACTTCCATTCTTGCCCAGCAATGGCTACATTTGTGGCCCATCACCGACACACGATTAGGTCTACATACAAGTAACAGATTCTTTAGTGGGACGTGTAACAACAAAATAACCAAATCCAACAGAACTCAGACAAATGCCAGTTTTGCCTTGTTTGAATATATGACCGGATAGCATAGGTTCATTTATAAAACGTTCAGAATTTTAGGCTAGCATTCCAATTTGTTTGGACTGGTTCCATGTCCAAGTACGAATGCGTAGACTTACAGTTTGAAGTTATTCTCCAGGGTTCTATAAAGACAGAATATGAGCGAAAATTCTTTAATAAATGGATAACTAATGTTTAAAAAAAACGGTAAAACAAGACAAAAACATTAATGAAAAATATAAGATGATAAACCTGTACATTAAATTTGAATAAACTAAATACCTCAAATCGACTGCAATCAAAAAGTATACTTAAACCATTAAATAATCTTAATGCCATCATTTGTTCAAATTCACACTATATCTACATTCTGCCTATTGTAAATCCGCCGTGGCAGTACAAATGTGCAAATATTTCACCATTTCACCAGAACAAATAATACGGGATTCTTAATATAAACAAGTACTAAATTTTATCATTGAATATAAAATAAGAGGTTCATTACAATATTTGTACAAATATCTAAAATGAGATACTAAATAATTACAGGAACAATTTAAGATAAAGTCCTTTCATCGATCTCATAACTCCTCTAAAGAATTCAAAATTCAAAAATGAGCAAACTCGAATTCCTGGGAATCCCAGAAGTGGGATCAGGTGTCTAGGAAGAGTAAGAATCCTCTGTCGACCGATCACAGCCACTGATGGCCTAATGTATTGATAAGGTAAGGGAATCTGAGCAATCTTTAGTCATAATCAGTGTGCTAAAACAGTATGAAACACGTCAGACAGCATAAGACCTGCTGACAGGCTGTAATGGTAAACTAGAACGTTATACAAACCATACATTTCACGAACTGTTGACTTCAAACATGCAGTACGTCGAGACTAGAGGTTAAGAAAAAGTTCTTCATTTTATTGTCGGAGAAAAAATCGATTAAATTCTAAATAGTGATTCTCAAAGAACTAGAGTTGGATAAATTAAAATGTGCGGTGGGTATAAATGGATATTTTCAAACACAAATTATGATATTGAATTAACTTTACATTGGCGTTGAATTAGACACGATAAAAATATTTGATGTTTACTTCAGAATAAACACTTTGCAATTTTAATTTATTGTAGATAAATCGCACAAAGCCCGACACGCATAGTGCGGCCCGCTCTTACCCTTGTGTAAAAATTGAGAGGTTTGAAATCTAAATTGTGGGATTGTGGGATTGTATCTTGAGGAACTATTGTCCAGCACCATAAAACTGCAGATATACTTGCGTTATGTACCATTTGACATGCTCATTAAAGCAGTATTTCAGGCTTAACAAACTTTAGTGAATCATTTTGTCTTGAATATTTTTTCAATATTTTTAAATAGTTTTTTTTATGGTCCCGAGGCTAGAACTGAACGGTAGCATAAATACTTCAGTCAAAACATTGTCTCAGCTCTCGCTAATACCAAACTAATAAGGCTGACTTGATCTCAGAAAGTTTTCAAGATGGATTGCATACAGTCTAGAGTTTGTACCCTAGAACGGATTTTTCAAAGCTAGCAACAGAAGTTCAGTTAGATTTTAAAAAAAATTATTTCCCAAGAATAAAAATTATTTGGCAAACCGGGTCTACCTATCCAGTTCAATATTCGCTTTGCACGTTATTCCATACAGTTTTAATACATAAAAAATTATCACTGAAAAAATGAGTATAATGTGAACAGATCAATCGAATATACTGTCAAAATAAATACATTTATTCGGCCATAAAACATACAAGTTTGCGGTAAAGCATTTTCCTTAAGGGCAACAAAAACAAGTGATGCCCTGTATGTAAACGTTTTTTCTTTGGAATTCTTTTCTGAATTTTTTCGTAAATTCCAGTAACATTTTTTCTACACTTAATTAAGCTGATTAATGCATATTTAATGTTTTTTATTTAAATATTTTCACAGATGGCAACAAAGTAAGAAGGAGAAATAAGATATGAGTTATAATTGATATTCTAAATAATAAATAACAAGAATGTATGGATATTTATTTTTTTTCTTTGTGTAAATTTCAGTGATATCGATGTAATTTGAATAAATATTAGGGAATTACAGTGGAATCTAAAGACAGCACTAACACATTTTTCGTCTGATGACGTCGATGGATAAAGAAATGTTGATCGATGGCGTTTTCTTTGGAAATGTATATCACCAATTGAATGAAAGCTAGCACTTTGGCAAAACAAAAGGAGATAAAGCTTCAAATAATACCCTGAGGAACAACAGATAAAACTAAAATTTTAAATATCCTACCAAAGACAAGAGTAGAGTTCAGGTGCCCCGGAAGGATGAGCAACTGTCGCACGTAATTAGATAACTTAAATTTATTGGTTAGTGAGACAGTCCTTCAGGAATATAAGTTGATATTCGGGAGCACAATTCATTCAGTGACTCGTTTTCTCCTCCCTGATTAATGATTCGACGATTTTGACATTTTGTAAACAAGAGGCTCCATCGACCATTCGTAAGGAATTTACATCCCAATACGTAACGTGGGCATCTTTGGGGTACCTGCTTTCATTCCGTTCAGATCCACCTTTATCTTCATGTTAACGTGACCATTTTTTACTTTCAACTAGTAGTATATAGGATATGAATTTTCAATGTAATTGGTTTCTAACTTTTAATTCATAAAACAAGTCTTTATAAAATTTCAAAATAATTTTCTGTTGTCTTTCGTTTATTTGTTTTTCAACTCCGTTTATGTTTCAAGCTTCCTTTCTGTCGGCAATATTTGTATTATTTATAGCAGCACGTAGATACTAGTTTCTTTGGGCTGCCATTGGCGAATTCACTGCTAGCACTAAATATTAATGTATATGATAATAAATGAATAAATCAAACAAATAGTGTAATACTTAATACTTTTTGAGGTCAAATACACTTTTGAGATTTGAAATGTTTCCAAAGATTTCAAAACCTACATTTAGAAATATTTTGTAACGTGAAAGTCATTAAAAATTATCAGTCGGTAAGGCGGGAATGTTTTTTTCAATAACAGTGATATTTTTCATTTACTTGATATGTCAATGCTTAGCTATAGAGTTTTTGATATGTAAATTTAATGAATATACATATTCATATCTATCCATACCACTCTTTGATTAACAAGTCTCCAGAGCTGTCTTTGATCCGTCAGTCTTTTAAATACTTTTGAACACCATATACATTCGGATACCAAAAAAAAGAAACAAATGAATTAATAAGTAAATAAATAATAATAATTCAATTAAAATGAAAAATGTACATGTAGATATTTTTTTCTGATAGAAAAAAACAGACGCCATTTCTTCTGGAATTTGTAAGAAAAAAAATCAAATCAAATTTAACCTTTATGGGAGGCATTTGGTCCGCTGTGGACCAGTGGTTGTCGTGATCGCCTCCTGATCTTTGGGCGTGGATTCAAATCCGAGTCACGTTCGCTGATGTTTACTGTCCCTGTCTTTCGGGTGAGACAGTAATATTCGACGTCCCGTGTCACATTAGTTGTCGGAATATGAAAGCCCCCTCCGTGCTCTACGTCCATAAATGCCGAGCAATGGTAATATTTGTCTTCCTTTACCGGGGAACTGCGACGTCTCCATATACGGGAAATATTCCTCAGTGGGACGTTTAGCATAGCATTCAAAGGAGGCATGTTTCTGCAATCGGGACGTTTAATTGATCCTGATAAATTACAAGGGAAAAACGTTGCCCGGATTAGTAAAACCAACTCCGTATACCTGTAGTAATAATTTATAGTACATATTCACTTTTATGAGAATATCAATTTGAATAAATCTATATACACTTTTGCTCTTTCTGATTATCACAGTTCTTATATTTGGAAGGTCGAAAACGGAACATGTTTGAAGTACGCAGTATAATTCCTTTACATTTGACAAATGTAAGTGCACATGCAAAGCGTTCTGAGATTATATGTATAGAAAAATAAATACATCAGTATATACATTTAAGGTCTTCAATTGTTCGGGGTTTTTTTGTCATGGGATCCTGATGGCGTTCAATTCTACTGGCAGACAAGAGATCAGAAGCTCATTAAAACTGCAAACGATGGGAAAACCAGGTTCTATTCCCCTGAGCATAATGCTTAATGTTGCATGCAATGTTATGACAGTAAATAATTTTAATATTACGTGTATATTGTCTTTTGCTTGTTGAATATATTTTCCAGTTTCCCGTTTGTTTCAGTTTTTCTCCGTATAGTTGCTGCGACAATAAAATACCTTTATGAAATATGCTGCATTTGTCATCAATCTGTGAGTGTTGAAAAATATTTCTAGCTTTCAAAGCCGAATCTTATGTATTTTGAACATTTTGCCTACATTTTATGTGTAAATTGTATGAAAGATACAGTTACATCATACCTACATTATTTGTTATATTTTATTCTCTCTTTAAGGCCAGATATATTGACTCATTTCGAAATCTAAATCCCACTTTCCCAAAGTATAGTCTAGCAAGACTCAGCGACCAAATAAATCAAGGGACACCTTCCAGGAGTGATGAAAATGTGATACTTTCCGAATTTTATTCCATCTAAAAATGGACGAAAAAAAAGAGACCACCGGTTGGATATGACCATGTTGCAGGTGTCCCCCATGAATCTCCTTTTGTAAAGTTTTAACTTTATTCATTTTACAACATTTAACAAACAAGTAAAAGCTTATATGTATGTCTCTTGTTGGCCCTGAATTCAGGGTTATGGGGGTCCCTGCTGTGGGAGGGAACCCAAGTTTCGAGGTTGACGAGAACGATACAATCTAAGATACTTCCCTGACAGATCCAACGATCAAACTCGGATCGCATTTGTTAGAAAACAGAGCGCTAATCACAACGCTACTCGCACAAATAAATACCGCTCTCTTAAAATAAGTTAGACTGTTTTTCAAACATGGATTTACTGGTGTGTGTGTATATAAGTACGGGAATTATAACTAATACTTAAAAATTGATAATACAAATACATGTATTATGCAATTGATTTCAACGATAGAATAGTCGTTTGATTAACGTATGTTCAGTATAATTATTATGTAAGAAAAAGCCGCTTTGGGTTCTTGGTTATGTACTATGCAAAAGACCGACGGATAAGTTGAGGATGCGGTTTGATCCATTTATTCAATAGATAAGAAATAAGATATATGCTTTCTCTTTCTCTTTCGATGTTGTTGTTTTCTTCTTCTTCTTCTTCCTCTTCATCTTCTTCTTCTTCTTCTTCTTCTTCTTCTTCTTCTTCTTATTATTATTATTATTATTATTATTATTTGTATTAGTATTGGCACGAGCAACATTCAACATTGTTTCAGTCATATACTGGATGGGTGGTCGAAGGGGAGTAACAAATTAAAAATATACCCGAAGAGAGTTCATCGGCCGACATAGAGTTAACTAACAAACAATTTCACACATCGACCTAAAGCTCCACTAAGAGTCGAACCTTCGCTGTCTAAAGGTGACCGACTAAATGCGATGTTCTATCTAATCACCAATAAAGGACTTTATTTTGCAAGTTTTGATAAAGCATCATTATACTTAAGATATATAGTACGTTGTATATGGATGTCCTAGTGATTTTATTGAAACAATGTAGAGAAAGAAGATGGCTTTTGCTAAATATTTCCCCCAATGGGGCCTCATTGATCGGTTTACTTTTGAAAGTAGCCTTCTTTCTAGCTATAATATTTGCCATCAAATGAATGCATGTACAATGGAGCCTCATTTTCTAGGTTTCTGGTTTTGTTCCCAGGATAATTGTCCGGATTAAAAAAGCGCCCCGATTACTTTACGAATCTTTCATAATAAAAAGGTAAAGGCAACGAACAGTGATCGATCTCATAATTCCTACAAAAATTGTAAAATAAGGAGTTGGGCAAACACGGACCCCTTGATACGCCAGAGGCGGGATCAGGTGCCTAGGAGGAGAAAGCATCCGCTGTTGATCGGTCACACCCGCCGTGATCCCTATATCTTGATCAGGTAAATGGAGCAATCCGTGGTCAAAATCAGTGTGTAAAGAACGGTTAAACAACCGTTATGAAAAATGTCAGACCGAATGGTCAATTCAATTTGGAAACTATGTTCCAAGTATACTCTGTCCGGATGTCCAGATTAATGCTGTGCGACTGTAAATGCTAAATTAGCTTATACGAATGAAGGTTTTTCCACGATTAGGCTGATTCCACTTAAATTCAACACGCATTTATCATATTTACCTTTGCATCACAAATCGAAATGAAAGTTAAATATCCTTTTCATAAGGTTATTTTTTTTCAAATAGCCCTTATATCATTTATTTAAGAACAGATATTTTGATTGCTTTCAGAAACCAACTTCAGAAACTGACACAATACATAAAAAACTTGATTGACCCGCAGCAAGACGAAGTAAATCAATGCTTTGCTTTAATTACTGTTTATTTATGCCACAATGGCTAGATCTAGCTCCAACATGATGCAATATTATTTTGTTTTTTTGTGGGGTAATGTTCCATTCAAGAATACAAGGCTGGGTAAAGTTTTCTGAAAAGTGAGGTTGTGTCCAAGGTTAGGTTGAAATAGTCTTTAAGACTGAAAGACAGTGGTGTAATTAATGAGGTGGTCTTCTGAGTAAGATGACCCGAAGGAGATGTAATCCTAATCTACATTAAACTAATGCCATGTAAACTTATACCATGTCTTAAAAATTGCCGAGAAACGGGATCTCGGATTTTACTGTCTCTTCCAAAAGAGATGTTAATCCAACCACGTGAGTAAATTCTTCTCGTGAGGAAGATGTCCGTTTACTTCCTGGATATTAGATCGAGTTTCTAAATGCAGGGTACCTGGTACTTCCTCGCAATGTCTATAACCTTTCGAATATCAGTTTTGCCTGAAACGATGCTAACAAAACAGTTCCAACTATTTCTCAGGATGGCCGATACGACGTTTGGTTGGTTCAATAAAACGTCTCCCTTGGTTGGTTCAAATTTGTTTAACGTCCCACTCAAGAATATATCACGGGGAAGTTATCGTGTGCCATTGAAGGGCGACACATTTTGCCTATGTTTAGCACTTATGGCAGTAGAGCAGGAAGGGTTCTTTGACGTGCCAGTACAAACTGTGACAAGAAATCTAGTTTAATACTATCTCATCCAATAGGAAATGAAAAAAATACAAAGTCATCTACATTTTATACTGAAGTTTATTTACAATAAACTGCTACTTTTTGAGACAAAACTGGATTTCATTTTGAAGATGAATGAATGGCTCAACTTGCAAAAAATCATTCAAGCGTGTCTTTTTCATAACATTCACACGTGAGGCGTCATAATATATACATACATGTATTAACAAGAGGAAAATGAAGGTATGATTACAAACTTAATAAATAGGAGCTTATGATTAATGAAGAACCACACATTAAGATAACAATGATTACATTTTAAGAATCCAGAGTAGAAATTGCTTCGGCATGGTTAAGCAACAATGAAATAGAACTGACTCCCGAACTAAAATAACCTGTACTTGTAGGCATGGATATAATGCATTATTTCAGCATGATTTCCTTTCACCTGTAGGCTTACAGTGAAAATATGTACGACCAGACAAACATAATACAGAGAAATCATATCTAGGAGGATTTTACGATAATATTGTCATGTCGAGATATATAGCGCCTTTTGTACAAGACAAATAATTTACATGAGGTACACAAATGACCTCTGGGACTTTCTTGAAAGATGAAATTTACAGTTTAATGGTTTTCATGTTCCACAGCTTATTCATCAACGGTTATTAGTGACAATACTACAAATACAGTAAGTGCCACGAAAAGTCTTCACGCATTCGGGATCTCGGCGCTCTATGTGACTGATTCAAATTCTGACGAGATCATCTTGGAATATGCAAGGTATACACCGTTTACAACCTGGCATCGTCGATGTTTGGTAGTAAACAGTAATTAAGAGTAACGTCGAGACATTCGTTGGGAGAACACGGATCGAAGACGATTCTCTGCATCGAAAGCTTGTTTCGAAATCGCACACCTCTCAGGTAGCACAAGGTAAAATTCCTTCACCTCTGCATGGGAGATACTCGATGCGTCTCAGTTACCACAGGTGGCTCGGACCATACAACACCAGTATTGAAAATCACAGGTGGCTGCTGCGGATCAGTTCGTATTTTGAATTGTAGGGATCCATCTGGATTTTTCATTTCTTCGATTAAAAGCTGTCCCTCTTGCTGCATAACTGTTCCTTGTTCTGAAGGGTTTGATGGTCTTTGTGACAACGAAGAAGGGTTTATCTCGGATTGCGCAGGGAATAAATTAATCCCTGTATTTGCGGGTGTACTGGCTTGGAAAGCTCCACGACTCAGCTCTTCGGTTAGTAATAGATATTGATCGACCATTGAGTTGTTCTGCATTTGCCGGTTACTTTGTACTCGATCACTTTGCCGAGTTCGTGAGTTCCGTGTTGAAAACTGACCATTAAGGAATAGTTGTTCCGTGCTACCACCTGCCGTAAGCAGTTGTGCTGTCACAGAGTCATTTTGGGAGGACAACGCCATTTTTGGTGTAAATCTATTTAACCATTGTAGACCAGGAACTCCTGTGTCAGTTCTTGATGCTCTTGACCTTGGTTGCGCAGTCAATTCTCGGAGAGATTTAAGGGTTGGGGGTCTGCCACGTACTGACTGTTCACCTTGAGAATTCAGCAAATCTTGAGGGCTGTTAAAAGTAAGGAGGGGTTGTTCCCTTGATCTACTGGTTGTCTGTGACCCTTGGCGAAGCGACCCAGCCACACCCTGGATCAGGGAGAAGGAACTTGGCGGGGGAGGTGGTGTGTTCGTACTTAACGATTGAGGAGTAACGGGCATTGTTGTTGATGAACGGACCCTTGGAACATTTCGTCCACTACTTCGGCCGGTCTGTGATGTAGTAATTCTTCCATTTCCAGATTTCTGCATATTCGTACCCCTGTTTTGTCTCGATTGACCTCTGTTTCGGGCGATTTGAAGACCAAAATTTTGTTCACTTCTCGAGATCTGCATGTTTCTTCCTACATTTTGCTGAGCTTGACCTCCGTTTTGGCCAGTAGGCAGACCAGGATTTCGTCCTCCACTCGACGTTCTTGTATTTCGTCCTCCTCTGTTTCGACTGGCTTCAGGACCAGAGCGTTGTGCAGTAACAGAGGTTTGCAAATTTTCCCTAAGTTGCATATTTATGCCCCTCTTTTGACCGTTTGACGAACCTAAGTTTGGTCCTGTAGCAGAATTCTGAAAGGGTTCTCTTCTGTTTTGCTTTGTTTGACCAGT
Organism: Pinna nobilis; assembly: GCA_016161895.1. Taxonomy (NCBI): domain Eukaryota; kingdom Metazoa; phylum Mollusca; class Bivalvia; order Pterioida; family Pinnidae; genus Pinna; species Pinna nobilis. The sequence goes on along the minus strand of JACSZP010051970.1, from coordinate 466 downwards.
GTTTTGGCCGCTTTGGGTGCCCAAGCTTTGTCCATCTCCAGAATTCTGATTATTCCTTCTCGTATTTTGATGGACTTGACCTCTACTACGACCGAATTGAGAACCTGGACTTTGTCCACCTCCAGAATTCTGAATATTCCTTCTATTTTGCTGTGGTTGACCACTACTTTGACCTAATTGAGAACCTGCGCTTTGTCCACCTCCAGAATTCTGAATATTCCTTCTATTTTGCTGTGGTTGACCACTACTTTGACCTAATTGAGAACCTGCGCTTTGTCCACTTCCAGAATTCTGAATATTCCTTCTATTTTGCTGTGGTTGACTACTACTTGGACCGAATTGAGAACCTGAACTTTTTCCGCTTCCCGAATTCTGAATATTCCTTCTATTTTGCTGAGGTTGACCACCACTACTTTGACCTAATTGAGAACCTGCACTTTGTCCACTTCCCGAATTCTGAAAATTC
>JACSZP010051950.1:0-11254 GCA_016161895.1 Pinna nobilis | reverse complement strand
AGAGCAGGGAGGGTTCTTTAACGTGCCAACAACCACTGTGACACGGGACCTCAGTTTTACTGTCTCATCCGAAAGACACGTTACGCGGCTCGAACCCGGATCTTTCGATTCGCAGTCGAACACGCTAACCACTCGGCAACGGAGGCCCCAATGGACAACCAAAATACTGGGTAACACAGTCACTAGGTATTCTACTATGTATATTTCCATTATTAGTTTTTCAAGGAGCCCCCATGAGCGAATGATAACAGCATTGTTGTTTAAACCATTTAGTATCTCATCTCTCGTTGTCACGGGTTCGAACCTAATTGAAACCTAAGTTTGGTATGCGAGATACATTGCAAGTTTACTGGCGGAAAGACGTTGGTCTCTTCCAGTGACAACTTACAGCTGCAATATGACTGAACAAGTACGGCGTAAAGCAAAACTAGTTGACCTTGGTTACTCTCAATTCGGGTTTTTTTCTTTTTTGATTTCTTTTTTTTTTTTTTTTTTTTTTTTTTTTGAAAGAGGTATATATCTGAGCTTTCAAAAGTAGTCAGAAATATGTTACCGTGTAGATAAGTGGATTAGTATACTTCTTTTTTGTTCCATTGTTTATAAAATCTTTTTATAATAGGCATGCATCCTCCTTACTCTGACGTCTTTATTAATAAAAAATATGGCTTGTGAAATAAACAGTTCGGCGTTGAATATAACATTTTCAGTCTCTTTGTTCTATTATTTTTCTGTATAAAAACTCAAATGTTCTGCAGTTCGAATAAAGTTCATAGCAGTGATAGCGTCAAAATATTTTTGTAGCATGAAAAATGCTAGAGCAGGTGGTGTATAATCAGTAGCGAATAAAAAAAAATATATTGTAATATATTGATCTTACTGAAGATAACCTTGGAGTACTAAGTGTTCTTTTTTACAGAAAATATTATCGGTAGAAATTACAAGGTGTTGGTTACTGTACATATACTTGAGAAGTGACGCTGAATGAAAGAGCCTTCGTTTCAGTTAAATACCACACCCCACTCCCTCACACGGAGAGAACCTGGTGCGAGCCATAGGCTCATTACATATCTCGGTGAGCTCTTGGCTCGCCCAACACTCCCCGTAGTCAATGAGCCAAGCGTTCGAGGCGGGTGGGGGGTTACAAGCCGAATTCATAGGTCACATGACCAATATTTCATAGGTCAAAGGTTAATTATCGAGAGGCGCATACGTATCAACATGATTGTTTGGCACAGAGTACCCCGTACACACGGAGACTTGGGCTTCGTGCAGCCAAAAATTAATGCTCGATGCTCAGTGGCACGATGAGAATCAGGCGCAGCACAATTGGCGCACGCCGAATCCTCTCCGGGTGTGGGGCCTTAAACCTATGATCCCATGACGTCATTTACGAGGTAGACCAATCATTGCAGAGGCAGACATTTGTTTCATCATAGTATGAAAACGAAGTTTGCGTTTGGTTTTTATATTCTCTCAACGACGTTATTTTCTTTACTTATCAATAAATGTGTTTTGTTCTACTATACGTATAAACATTTAACACGAAGTAACCCTATGGATAAATTTCCGATATCTTGGCATTTATATTATCTTATTTTGCAAGTATAATCAAAAGACAGAAGAGAACAAACTTTCAATGGAAGACGTGGCGTAATTTATTTATACTCCATCTCTCTTTTGACATTAATTATATTTAATTTTGAAATATACGCCACATATGTATATCTTTAATTTTCCTCTAAATTAAGTATTTATTTTACTGACATGCTATAATCATAAACACAAATACGAGAATTCATTAAATTAAAATGTGTTAATTGGTCCTTTTCATTGTTTTCGTTTAATTCAAAATATTTTTCGTTTTATGCTTGATAAATTCTCGTAATGTTTATTTTTTATTTGTTTAATTGGGTTTTGACATTTTTAAAACCTGAAAAATACTGTATCATTATTTTCTAAAGGTTGGGCATGAAAACAATATATGAAACAGTATATGTTCAAAATTGCAATAAATCACTCTGCCTCCTAATTTTCAAATTATCCAACAGTTCTTAAATTTAACTCGATATAGTCACAAAAATAATTCTCAAATTTGATTTTTCGTTGCGAATCGTCTTGCCTTCCTGAAAAACATGCCATAATTCTTTCGTTTTCGAAAAAAGACGTCAAATTTATTACCTCTTGAATGACGGTAATCACAAAACATCTAAAGAACGTTTCTATGTCAAAATACATTTTTGAAATTTATCATGACATTTATGTCATACTGTAATTATAAAAGCTGATAAAACATATATATTAATCACAGTTATTATAGATTTTACCAGACTTTGATACTCTTAAGTCAATTTGGCAGAACTTGAAGTACACGTTTTCGAAATAGATTTTGTTTCAGTTCGACAAATACTTGCCAATATCGTTATTACGTAATGAAGCACAACCAAAGTCGCTGTCGATATGTCGGTAAAATATCGGCAAATTCATTTAGGATTCTCTTTATAATATATGGTTACGCAAAACCATTTTTTATTTCTTGGATTTTGAAGTTTTACTAATGATGCTTTTAAATGCCTGCTGGTTTTTAGATATTTTACCGTCAGGTGGGGCCAAAATATGTTTTTTGAACAAATACCCCTACATGTGACCCTGAAAGTACTCTTTCGTTACATCTGTGCTATACATGATGGGAAATAGAATCTACGACTGTCAAGTTTGAATTATTTAAGAATCGTTTTGCACTTTTAGTTCAAACAACATTTTATTGCTTCAGTTTTAACAATACAATATAGGCCTACAGAGGTGTACTTATGTGGCAAAAGGATTCGGAAACAAGTTATGAAACTTATGTTAATCCGATTCCATAATGTCCATGAACATTGCTATTGAGACCCTTCGTCGTAAATTTAAATTAGTAAATTGAAAATGATAACAAATGATAGTTCAGAAATTTACTATGAATCATGGGATATAGAATATAGAAAACTGAGAGAGAGAGAGAGAGAGAGAGAGAGAGAGAGAGAGAGAGAGAGAGAACTAGCCGTATTGAGAGGTGAATCGCTTAAATAAAAAGTGTCTTGGTTTTCGCATAGTCTAGAATGAAGCGAAATACATTTTGTATCATCGTGGAATAAAGTAGGCATGCTTAGTACTAGTCTGATAATGATAAAAGCGCATTAACCCATAACACAGGTAAGTCGGTTGCTTTTTGTGATTGATTGGCGCAATTTGTCGTTAAAAAATTCTTGGAAGCTGTATATTCCATTTATATTTACAATACCATTCTTAATGAACATCCATAAGTTTTTATTAACTGTTTTACTTTCCCTTTGATAGATGAGTCTTTTAACCCATTAGGAAATCATTTAAACGATACCTCACCTTCCATACAGATAAATATAATCTATCACCACTTTGTACAGAGACAGAGAAATCTTACCCTAGTATCAAAGATTTGCAGTCCACGACAAGGCTTGCTGAGTGGTGAATGTTGCAAATCTTTGACACGAGGGTGAGATTTATCTGTTCCTGTACAAAGTGGTGGTTGATTACTTTTTTCTCTCCCTAAATAATGTATTTACTAAGTAGTAAATATATAGGTGCAATACTGCATTCAAGCGGACGAAATACGTCAAAAGTAGGTCAAGACTTACTGGTAGTGACGTCAGGGGTTCGAGACAAGCACGCGGGTGCGATACAGAGATATTTCAGAACGGTTACATTGATGGATTTCTCTGTCCGGGGTGAGGGAAAGAGTAGTCTGCCTCTAGTTATGAAATGAAGCTTGAAATATTATACAGAGAGGATAAATATCCATAAGAACTTGAATAAAATGAGTTTTCCTAGTTCTTCAAGATGAGATTGTATACAGAGTTTCCGTGTCACAGTAGACATCCCACTTCTCTCTCTACTGCTAGATAGCGAAAAAAGCTGAACACAGTCTATATTCAAGCCCTCCTTGTCCATTTGGTGGAAGTATCAATGTATTGAAAATTCTTTGAATAACTCAACAACAACAACAAAAGCAATAAGTACGAGGAAAGTTTTGTCCTATAACAAAATCTTTTTAAAATAAAAGAGTTCACAAAAAGCCTTTCAATCAATAAGTTACTATGACAGGTTATGCTGTAGATATATTTTGTTTAACAAATATTACATGAAAAGTACCTTGCGTTCTATTTTAACAGTATATCTTGTTATAAAATGTATATTTTTGCTCGTTACTTAAATTTAGTCGCAAAATTTTATTCTTTATTTATCAATGTCGAAACGTAGAGGTAAAAGAGAAAAGAAAGAATTTGAAAGAAAAAATATTCTATGATTTGCTATAAACTCGCAGTGGATTTGAACAAAACACATACAAATTATTATTGTGAGATATTGACGTTTTCCATTATTTTATACAGATGGGACTTACGACAAATATCCACTATTAACATGCATTTCAATCTGCATATAATCGGCTGGAGCGTAAAATACAAATAACCTGCAATGAAGAAGATTGTAAGGTGTATAACAAACCCCAAGACGGATATAACGTAATGAATTCCATCAATTGCACTGGACAGGAGTAGAGTTTTCACGGCGCCGAGCAGGTTAGAATTTACGTCCTAGTGACATCGTGTGATGGCGAGAAATAGAGTATGCCTGAAATGTTATTATTTAGTCGACTATCTGCCGTCACAGAAATATTTGATGAGATGACATGAAGAAAGCATAAGTCCTAGAGAGACCTATTGGTCAAAATTGCCTTAAAGAGCCCACAATTACCAGATTTTTTTTTCTCGTATGATCCTGTGTCAGTCTCACTTTAGTCTGTAAAATGGTCTTTAAGTTTCTTTAAAGAGTATTGCAATCACCTATTTATTTACTTCATACCCATTAATATTCTGAGTTTTGATACTGTTGGTTTCACAAATTGTAATCTGATTTTCCGGATCACCACCCTATGGTTTTCTGAATCCATTGAATCCTCTCTGAAAATGGTGACGTAGTAAATAAAACAGGGCTACTTTTCTCATGGAAGCAATGCCAGAAGTTACCAAGTTCAATGAATATACGAGTAACTCCATATTTGGACAGTTGATTTTTTCTTTCGTTGCATGGAAAGTGTTTGAAGTGGAATGGAAAACGCGAGAGCGCTTACTCGCGAAAATAAAATTTGGCTTAACATAAAAACCTTAAATGAAATGCACAATACAACATGAACTTAAAATTCTTAACAAGCAAACACGCGAAAATATAGTGTCGCCAATAATTGCATAGCTACCGATTCGTTAAAATAAAGTTCCGCGGAAAATTCTTGATTTACAGTATTCTGAAAAGCTGCTGAGCATAAAACTGACATTGTAACCTCTGTAACTTCAACTAGAATATATCAGTCTTTTCGCAAAAAAAATCAAGTCATTCGAACAGACACAGTCTATCTTCTTTCAAACTATTTGACAGGTATTACACGGTTAATAAATACAGCATGCTGGACTCTAGTTTTTGGTTATATTACGGATGAGGGGAGGCTACTGAAACTGCAAATATTTATCCTTTTTTAAAATAAGCCTGTTTTAGTTTTGCTTCCTCAAACCTGAGCATATTTACTGCTAACAATTCATTAACCCATGGTAGACGAATTACAGTGATAAAATCCGGTATTAGCTTATCGACGACAGGTCAAATACCTAATTAGGAATTATTATGCAAAATTGACGATATGATATCACTAATGCCGGTTGTTACTCTTCTCATACTTATTGCTCAGATAATACGACTTTGGTTGTAAGAGTTAATCTTCTTTACGTGCACATTGTTATCATGTGGTTGTTTAGCTGAGATGAGCAGTAAAAGTAATTTTCGTGTTATCCTTGTCAATATTCATACCCTGGCTTATCAGCTAATTAACTATCGTAAATACCACAAATGCGGATTTATTCCAGAAAATTTTATTTTTGCGTACTTGCGCCAACACGAGCACTGACCCTATTTGTCCCAAGTGCACTCAAAATCTTCAAACTTGAACATTACTTCTGAATGAAAGGCTATAGTTATTTGATATTTCATGTGTCTATTCCTCGTGACAAGGCTTTTCTTCTACCACCAAACATTTTGGTGACCGGTGACTCTGAGTAGATACTGTATAAAAAGAAATTTTCGTTGTGTATCAAAATTCGTTATTTTCGCGGTTGACGTTCAAGCGCGAATATTAATACACTCAAATGTTAATGTGATATATGTGTATTTATGTGATATCAATCGTGAACCTTAAAAGTATATACCAATGAAATAGTTCCAATTTGAAAATCCGCGAAAGTTAGTACACGCATTTATTTCTTGTTATACAGTAAACTTACTTTTCAGAAATATTAACATTGGGTATGAAAAACAACACATAGGCAGTCTGCCGACAAACAAGTTGAGGGTTTCCAACACAGCTTTTCTTAAATCTTATGGTTGGTCATTAGGTCAAATGCCATCTGGGCCCAGTTGTTGATCAGCTGGTTAAATTTTAACCCTCTGTTAAAAATAACCGAGGTTTGAAATACAGCCCAGAAATAAACTTTGTTGGGTGAAAAAAATCATTGTTGAGGTTGAATCAAACCTTTGGTCAGACAATCTATCACATTTCGTAAATTTGATAAATTTTTTAGGCTCAGTTAAACTATTTCTACAAAGCTCGGTTACATTTAAACCTCGGTTAAATTTAACCAACTGTTGAACAACTGGGCCCTGAAGTGTTTCACACCGGTCTATTAGGTCGTTTTCCACACACTGATTTTGGATATGGATTACTCCGTTAACCTGATCAAGATATAGGACTCACGGCGAATGTGACCGGTCAACAGGGGATTCTACTCCTCCTGGGCCCCTGATCCCACCTTTGGTATGCTAAGGGCGCCCGTGTTTGCCTCGCACTTTATTTTGTATTCCTCATTGGAATTATGAGATCGATCATTGTTCGTTACTTTTACCTTCTTATTCGAACAAATCAGTATATCCTGATATCGGATGCCAAGGTCAACTGTACTGACGACTGAAAATCATAAAATCGAATTGAATTGTAATGGAATATATGTTTTCGAATCAAATTCATTGCTGTATTTTCTAGGCTAAGATTTACAACTTTTTAAATTGTAAAGCAGAATTTTAACAACTCTGTATCCATAAATTACCACCGCCGCTCTTTGTTAAATTGGGTATCAATGGATAAAACAAACAATCATTAATGATTTGATTTAGCATCTGAACTCACCCCCGGTTTTTAGTGGGGTTCGTGTTACACTATTACACTTAAACACACTTAGTTATATGTGTATTTGTTTTATTTCTGTTTGTAAATTTGTCTCCTTTTTGTTTTGGCCACGATTTTGTCTGTCGTTGACTTATTCTATTTGGAATGCCCCTTGGTATCTTCTATTTCACCTATTTTATTATAATCCTATATGTTCCAAAACAAAGAAATTGCACGGAGTAAAGATAGATATTTGAGGAAGGTAATGTAAGTATCTTGAATTTTGTAAGTCTCCTACTCCTTATGTAAACAAACGTAACGAGGTTTCAAGTGGACGCTATCTATCTAGTTGATAAGTAACATAAGTCAGATAGGTCGTCACAATAACTTAAACTCTAAACTGCGATAACACATATTCAACTTCCGGCTGTTATATCGTCGTTGAGACACACCATGTGACCAAGGTACTTTCGTTTCAAGTTTGTGTCATGTTTCTGGTGTCGGATTTTCGTCCAGTAGACTATGGCAGAAAGACAGAACTCATTAGAAAGTAGTGGTCCGATTACTTTTGAAGATTTAGGAATCAATCGTGGTCCACAGTTAGCAGACTCGGCTTTCGGAAAGGTAATGTGCACACCAGTTATCATTGCGTGTCAACCCGGACCGGGAATACGGCATGACACACTAGTAAGATAGGCCAGTGTATCAGTAACGTCGATTTTTACTTACCTTGTTCTTTTTAAGCATAGCTTGTGAATATAAGCATTCACATGTATAAATGATGATATAGCAACTTTGATTGATAATTTTTTTTCTATGAGTTTTACATGAATTCGGAGGGGGGGGGTTGTACAGGCGATGTAAGAAATTCAGTGGCACCTCGCTGCTATCAAAGACCACTTAATACTGGTCTGATTAGAGAGGGGGTCTCCAAAAAGAGTTTAAAACAGCCTGGAATTAGGATAAGCACACTGAATTTTAATGGTCTTAGTTGCGAGGTTGTCTCCTAAGTGAGGTGGTCTATAGGCGATATTCCAATGTATACAGTAGTTGAAATAAACTATATAAATGATAAATTCTGGCCAGATTAGCGAGGTTATCGGTTCTGTGGGGTTTACTTAGTTTTTTTATAGCAAACAATGAAATACATGTTCTAGAAAATTGAGATTTGACAATGAGATTCAATTAGTGCATTCATCACACGATATATTCTTCAACGCAAAGTCAATGAATTCATAATGATAAATAAACGCAACTTTAGAGTGCTCCTTCGCTAGGACAGATTGGCGCACAACAAAGTTTTACGACGTAATCTCATATTTAAACATTTTTATTCAATCAAACGATATCAGATGAAAAGGTAAAGGTAACAAACAGTGGTCGATCTCATAATTCGTATATGGAATATAGAATAATGGGTTGGACACACAGAGACCCCTACAAATCTGGAAATGGGACCAGGTGCCAAGGATGAGAAAGCTTCCCCCGTTAACTGGTCACATCCGCCGTGAGACCTATATCTTGATCAGGTAAATGGGGTGATCAGTTGTAAACATCAGTATATTACTGTAAACTGCTTACATATTTTGCAATAACGCTATCAATTATAGACAGGAAAATAACATTGAATACACCTGTACAAAATCCTTTTTTAAGATTAGCTTATCAAAAACTCATTCTTGTTCGTTATATTTTTCTATCCCAAAATTCTGGAAACGACTAGTTTTAGTAGGAGAGCAAATATCATGCAGGGAAAATATAACCGTGTAAAATCCAAGGGCCAACATCCCCCGAAAAATTGAAACGTTTTGTGCTGTTGGTGTCATACCTGTTTTCCCAATGCATGATATGCATTAAAAGGTATTCTTTCGGAATAAACAATGTAGCCTTTCGGTCGTTATTAATGTTAAAAATGTGACCCATGTCATAGTAATCATTTCCCTATACTGAAATAAAAAAAACTTTTCCCGTATTCTATCTCGGCGTCTTGTGTTTTACCTGCCGAATGATTATACACCACATGCATGCGTAATAAATATTTAACAATCTACTTAAATAATTCAGGGGCATAATCATAGTACTGTATTCCGAGCTTGATATGGACCCCACCCTTCGCTCGCCGATTGTGTGCACGCCCAAAAATGTGAGGCTGAGGGTTTGAAATGACCACCGTCTTCTTCGTCCTCTTCTTTAAATGAGACAATATGTTAATTTCCTCAAAGCTTCGTCACAGCGTCGTCTATAGCATAGTCTAACTTTGTGAAATATACATCAGACAAATTCAGTAACGAAATCACTAAATTATAACTTGTAGACACACAATACTCAACTGTACTATTTCAGTTAAAATACAACCAAGTTGTTGTAATATTTTGTACTCTGTTTTACTTTCCTCTCCTAAACCTTAACAGATATACTTAGGAATGTTTTGATTTATCAGTTAAAATTTATAATTGTACAATACATAAGCATGGGTACACGTAGGCGACAGTATTTTATGAATTTGAAAAATCACTTGAAAAGTTTTTGGATTCTTTATAATTTGTCTATTTTAAGATGTCTATTTTACTATATCAACCAACTAATGTAGTATGTATTTCTACATGAACAGACATAAACAAACCAAACACGCATAGTTTTATTGACATGGGAGTAGTTGCAGAAATCCTCGCATGGTAAAACTCACTTTTAAAAATTTATAGCATATAATATTTCAGCTGCATTTGTAACATGTATTTGTTTGATGGTAATTTGAGAATATTGACTGATTGTTGAGACTGCAGTGTACGTGGGTCATATCCTGTTTAGATAGGCGCATACACATACTTGTTTGAGTTAAGTGCTGTATAGGCACTTGGATGAGGAAGTCATTTATTACCTTCTACACTGCACTAAATGGAAGTAATAGTTACATTACATAATGTGTGTGAGAATGTTTTTTTCTGCGTGTAATACGTTTGTGTACTGGTTGTTTGTTTACCGTTCCAACGAAGAATCTTTCACTTATATGGAGATGTCACCGTGTGCCGGTGAAGGGCGACAAATTTTGCNNNNTGTGACACGGGACCTCGGTTTTTACTGTCTCGTCCGAAAGACAGGGACATCCAGCCGCAACACGGCATGGATTCAAATCCGCGACTTGGCTTTTGTTTATTTTCTAGTCTAAGGCATAGATGTACAAAAGACGCGTGCAAAGCCGTATGTCTCTGCATCTGTTCATAAGTATGCATGTGCGTATTTTGTGCTATGCATTTTGTGTTTCTCTCTACATATGGCAGTGTGCTTGTGACTTTGTCTGACATATGTGATCAATGTAAAGACTATCAGAGTGTTTTGTGCGCTATTGTGGCATCTCGGTCAAGTATTCACTTCAGGGTTGGTGGGATTTGGGAACGAGTATTGTGTGACTAGTTATACTCACTTTCGTGACAATTAAAAGCAGAGCTATTGTATCAAAGGATAATTTTCACATAATGACACTAAAAATCCCCGTGTACTTGTACAATTATTCAAGGTATGTCTAGAGATGTACATCTAATGAAGTGATTTGTAGTTAGGTATGCAATTGTCGAACCTCAATAAACTGAAACCGAAGTGGAATATTTTTTCTTTCAAATACTGTAAATCCCTTTTTATTCACGAGGGTTTTGATTTCGCGCATTTACGAAAAGATATTAACTCGCAAAAATAAAGTGTTCGCTTAATATGATAAATTAAAATTAACATGATTCATGGAGAACAATCCATTAGACATAGTACCGCGAATAATTGCATATTATTACGGATTCGCCAAAATAGTGTTCCGCGAAAATTTCTGGATTAACAGTAAACGGGATTTTCAAAGGTAAAAATAGCGACAAAGTAGATTAGCGGGGGGTAATTTGAGATTTCAATATAATTCAGGATGAAATATTAGCGGGTTTCAATGTATATGTTTATTGATGCGTTTAAATCAGAAATATCAACATAATATAAACCATCATGCGCGGATCAAGGATTTTTTACCAGGGGGATTGAGATTTTCCAGGGGGGGGG
>JACSZP010051948.1:1767-12604 GCA_016161895.1 Pinna nobilis | reverse complement strand
TGTGTCTTCTGACACATTGCTTTCATATTTGGCACATGTATCCCTAATGACAAGAAATCTAAAAAGTGCCATTTATTTGATTTTCTTAGCCTTCACAAATGGCTTACCACTCGGGGGCATAGTGTTTCTCAAACACATCTTGTTATAGTTTCAATTCTATGACTTGGCTATGAACTTATTCAGGAATATTCATATCAGGATTGATAAGTTGATTCTAAGGGATATGAATTTTAAGACCCAAATATTTTTTCAGAATGATTATGAAAAATTTAAATAACAAATGATTTGACATGATGTACAGACATTGCTTAATACAAACTTTGTGTTTATTCAGACTTTGACACAGATGAGGAGACAGATATCCTTCTCCAGAAGCAGTACCAAAAAGACAGCCATGTTGATATACCTGAATTGACACAACCTCCGATCAACAGGAGTGCTCAGGTAGGTTAGGGCAGTACTGATGTTGTCTGTCCCAAATGTCAACTGACCAATCAACAGGAATGCTCAGGTAGGTTAGGGCAGTACTAATGATGTCTGTTTTAAATGTCATAAACTGACCAATACACCGTAGTGCCCAGGTAGGTTAGGACAGTACTAATGATGTCTGTTCAAAATGTCATAAATTGACCAATCAACAGGAGTGTTCAGGTAGTTCAAGGCAGTACCAATGATGTCTGTTCAAAATGTCATAAACTGACCAATCAACAGCAGTGCTCAGGAAGCTCAAGGTAGTACTTATGATGCCTGTCATAAATATGATTAACTGACCAGTCAACAGCAGTGTTCAGGTAGGTCAAGGTTGTACTGATGTTGTCTGTCCCAAATGGCATAAACTGACCAATCAACAGGAGTGTTCAGGTAGGTCAAGGCAATACTGAACTTGTCTGTCCCAAATGTCATTAACTGACCAATCAACAGGAATGCTCAGGTAGGTCAAGGTAGTACTAATGATGTCTGTCCCAAATATGATAAACTGACCAGTCAACAGGAGTGTTCAGGTAGGTCAGGGCAGTACAGATGTTGTCTATCCCAAATGTCATAAAGTGACCAATCAAAAGGACTGCTCAGGTAAATCAGGTCAGCACCATGGCTCAGTGATTAGTGTGTTTGCTTTTTGATCTTTAAATATCAATGTTCCTTGTCACAGTAGGTGTCAGCATGTTGAAGAACTCTCCCTGCACTATGGTCATAAGTGCCGTGCATAGGCCAAATGTGTGACCCCTTTACTGATAGACAGTGGTACCTCCATATAAGTGAAAGCTTCATCAGTTCTTCAGTGAGATTTTAAACAATGATACACCCAACCAACCAAATTACCATTTGGTGCCAAAGTTTTGACTTCTAAGCTACATATTTGACATTAATTGAAGTAGGTGTCATTTCTTTTTGTGTGTCGTGCATGCGGGAAGAGAATTTCACAGACACAGTTTGTTTTGTGCTTCTTGACAGCCTATATTATACATTGGTCAAAAAATATCATATCTTATCATATATCAGAGTCATGCTGGACCAAACAAAATCAAGTCAGACTTATTGTCAGGTAACCTTCTTTGACAGAAACCAATATAACAGATTTTCTTCCAGAGGTGCAAATCTTGCCAATTTTGAGTACTGATTGTAAACACTGGTCCATCTCTTACAATTTTTGTTCTTTCTCCTTCATTTTTATGCTCCCTGAAAAAAAAATTCAGGAGAGCATATTGTCTCTGCTTTGTCCATATGTCTGTCCGGAGCCATTTCTCCTAAACCCTTTCATGTGTTTGTTCAGTTATAGATATTAATTACAGTCAAACCTGTTTTAAGAGACCGTCCAAGGGAAGGAGCAGAAAGGGTCACATATGACAGGTGGTCTCTTAATTCAGGTGATTTATATAGGAAAAAACATTTTTAATTCAGTGGGTAGCTAAGGCAGGTTAGACTGTATGTTTTCTTAAATGATGTTGCATTCCTTATGTCTATAAAACTTGGTAACTCTGACCATTTTCTTTTTTCGTTTTGCCATTTCAGCAAGAGAAACGTAAATCTCGAGCAAAAGAAGGTGAGAAGGAGTCATGTAAGCTATCAAATTTTTGTATTTTGTATCAATTTATTACTAGGATGTGGCACAGTAGCAGAGGCGCATTTTAAATGTTGTTGTAGTCGCTACTGCACTTCACACGGGTGAGTAAACCAGAAACCAAGAGAAGATAACTCTGCAATCCAAACACCATCTTGATTCATAATCATATTCCTGTGTTATTATCAGTAATCATAGTGCATGTCAGTAATTTACCACAATGGTTATATTTAAATAGTGTTTATAATGTGTGAGTGTATTGTGTGTATGCATACCTATCTGTGTGTATGTGAGATGAAAAAAAATCCACTTTAATTGTGGCTCATGTTGAGGTGTCAAAAACATTATATATCAGTAATAAATAAATTCCATTGTACCATTGTCAGATAGTGAAAAATATCTGGAGAACTTGGTACCCTGGTACTTGGCCACCAAATATCCACTGTTCATTATAAAAAATAGCATTTGTCATGTGTGTGTATGAGTGCGATAACTAAGGTTTTCCTAGCTTTGTTTGTACCATATTGTTTTGATGATCCAGCATGTGTTGTTACCATGACTACAAGCAGTGCACAACCCGGTGAGTCACATAGCACCACCATACCTTTTTGTTGTGACCATCTACAGTTCTTTGTCATTGTCTCTTATCATAAAAATAACTTCACTCCTCCTTCCTCTTGATAGATCAGTATTCTGTCAAGTATCAGGACATCTGTAGAGTTTTGATACCTTTTGTCCTTGACATTTGTCATGACCTTGACCTTTGATCATAACTTTGACATATCTATCCGGTTTGAGTGTAGTCTATTCTATGTACACTCTCTGTATACTAACCACTATCTCCAACTGAAATTTAAATTTTGGGTGTTACATTGTCATATGACTTAAAATTCACAGCCATTGTAGGCCTATGTATTAATATGACTTGCTCATGAACCCTAATGTGTTGTATACAGATGTATAACATAACTTAATCATTGATTCCCAGCCAGTGTGTGTATTAATATGACTTAATCATGACTTCCAAGGTGTTATACACAGAAGTATGACTTAATTATAAATTCCCAGTTATGATATTTAGTAATATGACTTAATCATGAATTCCCAGGTGTTGTATATAGTAGTATGACTTAATCATTAATTCCCAGTTATAATATTTAGTAATATGACTTAATCATGAATTCCCAGGTGTTGTATATAGTAGTATGACTTAATTATAAATTCCCAGTTATAATATTTAGTAATATGACTTAATCATAAATTCCCAGATGTTGTATATAGAAGTATGGCTTAATCGTAAATTCCCAGTTATTATATTTAGTAGTATGACTTAATCATAAATTCCCAGTTGTTGTATATGGAAGTATGACTTAATCATAAATTCCCAGTTATTGTATTTAGTAGTATGACTTAATCATAAATTCCCAGGTGTTGTATATAGAAGTATGACTTAATCATAAATTCCCAGTTATTATATTTAGTAATATGACTTAATTATAAATTCCCAGGTGTTGTATATAGTAATATGACATAATCATGATTTCCAAGGTGTCATATATACCAGTATTACTCATTTACAAATTCTCAGGTGTGATGTGTACCTGTGTGGAGTTTACTCACCTTAATTAATTTGCACATTCTAAGAGCACCCTCTAGGATTCTTTTCTATATATAGATGATATTTTTTCAGCTTTAAAAATCTGTTCACTTTATACTACCGCTATTGTAAATACATGACAAAGTAGAGGCTTTTACCTAACTTAATAGACTCTTGAGAACAGCATTCAGTCAAATTGAAATGTTCTGTTATATTTGAGATTTTAGTTTAACCCTTTCAATCCCAAGTACCAGAATGGTATGCTCTTTTCTATTGTCTGGACCAGTCCATTTCGGTCTGTGGTGTTGAAAGGGTTCAGATATTAGATCATCCCCCAAATAAGGGAACTAAAAAAAAAAGTCATCTTGTGTTCTCATTAAATCATGGATTAAGGTCTGCCACAGCTCATTTGTTAGCGTGCTTGCTATCTGAATTGTGAGGTCATGGGTTCAAATCCACACCACACTGGGGTTGTCTGCCCTTGTCCTTCAGATTACAGAGAAAAAACTGAGGTCCAATGTCACATTAGGTGTTGGCACTTTAAAGAAATGTCTCTGCTCAGTAGCCGTAGGTGCTGAGTATAGGCCAAATTTGTGGCTCTTTACCAGCATATGAATGAAGGATAATTGGGATGTAAATCAACAATACAGCCAGCAACAACAAACAAATCATGGATCGTCTTCAAGTCGTGAATGCCTCTGAAATGTTCACATTTCGCATACTGTATACAGGGTTATTTTTGCCCCATGTTATTTTTGCCCTAACACACTGGTAAACAGTTCCACTCCGTTTTAAACCAGCCTCGTCATTATTCTTTTAGAGAGATATAAGCTTTTTGAATTCGCCCAGTTTTGAATTCGCCCATTGACGATAAGGGCAAATGGGGCGAAAATAAAACGGGGGTGAACATTTCCCGGTATACAGTATCAAGTCTCTCAAGGTGATTGTTATCTTCTTGCCAGTTCCTTAGTAATCTGTGCATGACGATAAATCAGAAATTCGTAAGTTGACAACTTCACAAGAAGTGAATCCAAGACTTAATGAGAACAGACCATACGTTGAATTATGACATGAACTGAATCATTTGAAATTCCTTTTTTATTATCATTGTTGGAGATGATGAATCCAACTGCCAAATCATTTTATTTCTGGTGTATTACATCAGAATTCCTTTTCGGTTTTTATTTCAAAGCCAATATATTTAGAAGAATTGATGTAGAAGGCTGTTCTGTTTACCTCCCTTGCCACAAGAGATATTGTGATTTTCTCATTTTATCAACTTCTTTCTTTAAGATGTTGTGACTATTTTGTGCCTCCATATTTAATGTAGTATATGTATCAGCGTTCTCATTCACCATAGCACATTGACCTTTCAAAATGAAAAGAACTGAAAAAAAAAAAAATAAAAGGAGATGGTGATCAAGTCTTCATGTCCATCTGACGAGATATTACAAAATATCTCTCGTCGCCCAATATTCCTGAGTATTACTGTATACAGGGTTATTTTTGCCCAGTATCATTTTTTGCTCTAATGCACTTGCAAACAGTTTTGCCCACTTATTCCTTTTAATGAATTAAACATTTTTAATTTGCCAAGTTTTGAATTCGCCAACTTGACGATAAGGGCGTAAGGGGCAAAAACAAAACTGGTGCGAAAATTTCACCGTGTACAGTATTAAGAATAAGCCAACATTTCAAGACCCTTACTGGCATACAGTGACATCTTCATATAAGTGAAAGAAAGATTTGTAATGTACCAGTACACTTGCATATTGTTACATTTTGTATAGTCTGACACTTTTTTCAGCTTTCTATTTTGAGAGATTCTTTGGTAATTTTTTGCCATCACTACTGAGATTTGAATGTAGTCACATAAATCTGAAAATTATTTTCAGGGGTGGATACAGAACTATATGTGTGCCTAAATATGGAAATCAGGTTTAGAACATTGTTATGGCCGTAGCAACATTTAAAAAAATGTTCAGCCATTATTGAAATGGCCTTATGGGTTTTAAAATTTTATAAGGAAGATTTACTTTAAGTCACCGAATGAAATTTATTCTGCAGAAGTTTATGCATTTCTGAAGTTCATTGTGAAGTTATACATTGCTGATTCCCTTGGTTCTATATCTACACATATTTTTAACACATCCAAAGTTTTGAAGACGATTGTGAATTAAAGTTTGTTCAACACTTTAACACTGGTCCCAGGGACTTACCGGACTCGCAAAATGCAAGTATATGACCCTCAAAAAGTTGTTTGTACCCCCAAATTTTTTTTTTAATGTGCATCCAATTGGACGCATAATATGAAAAAAGTTGTTTTATATTCCACTCTCATCTCCACCTTAATATGATATATGCTAACAAAGTTGAACTTAAAGACAACAAATGGTTCAACTTCATGTATTTCACACCTTGTATAGATAACTCATTTGTTTTATTCATACGTTAAATTTTACATATATTATGATTTGTGGACCCTTAAATTTATTGTTTGGACCCTCAAAGAAAACTGTATGGAGTTCAAGGGACCCCTAGAATTACACATGTAGGATGCCAGGTAAACCCCTGTGGTCTAGGAAATGATTTGTATTTGGCATGCTAATCCATTAGCCTCTTAACAGTGGTTCCATATTAACCAGCAGTGTAAATTTGTTTCAGATTTTGTCCACACACCATGGTATATAACTCTGAAACTTCTGTATCAAACTCCGCAATCATGTCACAGCTTAACGTGAATAGGAGTCTTTTACTAAACACGCACATTGTATCCCTGGTGTCATGAATTATGTCAACATCTAGATTTGAACTCCGGACCAGTTAGTTTCAAGTAGTCACTCCTCTAATCACCAGGGATATGTGTTACTATCATGTAACTGATTCAGCTTTCACCCCAGTAACTGAAGAATATGTTTCAATATGACATATTGCAACGTATTATACATGTGTATACACCTGATATGATTATGATCGATTTCTAACACATTTCATATATTTTTTTATCATTTGACTTTTTTACCCCCTCGTGCATGGACCCGGACATAAACTAACAATACTAAATTGTGTATTTTGGTAAGTGGCCACACATTTTCTGCTTCTTTGTTGGTATTTGGTGTTGTTGCTTTTGTTTAGAATTTCTTGTGCATGATTTTTGGCGGTTTCTGGTGTTTTTGATAATGTTATTTCTGAGTAATTTACGTCTTTTGATCATTGAGAGCGTCTTGTTGATGGTGTTTTATGTTACGGAACTTTTCCTGGGTTTTTTGGGGAATACCTGATAGATTACATTTGGGTAGTTACGAATTTTAAGTTTTGGGAAATTACCAGAAACAATAGAAAAAATTTAGATATTTTCTGGATCCCTAATGCCAGGGAGTTAGTCAATTTTTAATCAGTTTGTTCCCTCAGCAGTATTTTCAGAGGATATTACATTCTACTGTTGTAGATTTATGTAGAGGTGCATGCATGATAATAGATTTTGTCAATATGTGATTTTCAGTTTTTAATTTTCCCATCGTCACTCAACTGTATTGTTCTGGCCTCCAAATTGTAAGATCAAGTTTGAGTCCTAACGGGTGATTTTTCCTTTCCACAGATGTTAAAGGTTCAATAGACTTTAACATCCGTTTGACGTTACAATAATTGTAAGGCAGGGCTGTTTTTGAGCCGGATTTGTAATCGATATTGGGTTATGTTCCTGACAGCATGTGAGAGGGAGGGGAATTGCCCTATATGCTATATAAAGGTTTAATTTGTACATTTTACTTAAGTGATTCACTTGGACAACAAAAAAGCTGTCTCTTTTGATAGTGTTCTACTAATATTTATAAACATAATGCATGGAACGATTTTCAAATCACCATGGTAACAATGACAACAAACAATCATCCTCTTAATATCTACTGTTGGTGGCATGCATGCTATCTTCAACACATCTTTTTTTTACCAATAACCCTTTTGTAATTTTGTCTACTCAAGGTCAAAGGGTAATCTTTTATTCCTTCTTTATGATGCACTTAGTGACAAGGTCATCAGATCTATTAACCTGTATAGTTGATTCAAAAGTCTTGTGCACATAGAATGTGCTCATCTTTTTTAAGTGGTTGGGTAATAGAAATCTCCTGTTTCATCTTATTTACAATTAAATCTTGTCATTTTACCTTGCCTTTAGCATGTTATGCACTTATTCCCTCTTCTTAGATCCACCCCTTCATGTTGTCATGATCCTCCCCTCCTTTTCTGAATGTTGTTGTTGTTGTGCTTCTTGTTGCATAATTATTAATTTTTACCATATAATATATGTACAGTGAAACCATGCTTAGAGGCCACCTCACTTGCGAGACCACCTCGTCAGAGAGAACATACATTTTTTGTTTCTATGGAAACATAGCAAAACTGACACACTTGACATCTATGGTGGTCAAGTGGATTGTATAACAATGTTCTTCTGTACTTGACATTGGGGGGGGGGTCACCTTGTAAATTAGATCAATTCCAGACAATCTGATGGGCTGTATAACTAATTTCTACATTACCTCACCTTAAAAGCCATCTGGAGGGCCATGTAGCTCAGTGGTTGGCACGTTTGACTTCTGATTGCCAGGTAGTCAGTTCAAATCCATGCCTCGTTGTAGTTGGTAGTCCCTGTGCTTCAGATGAGACAGAACAAACCGAGGTACATTGTACTATATCACAGTAGGTGAACCACCTTGCTGATTAGATCATTTTGATATACATTGGAACTTTGCTATTAAAATCACCCAGGTGACAGACCAAAATGATCTGATTTGTGAGGTGGTCTCCTGAGTTAGGTTGAAATAGCCTAGAATATGTTGGCAAACAGAATTTGATGTTCCTTGTTGTGAGGTGGTTTTTAAGTGTGGTTCCACTAAAGTTAGATGGTTTGTATAGCAGGGTTTCACTGTCCAGGTAAGCTGTAAGAGGGTACTTCTAATTGTGTTCTTGTGAGGTGATTGATTGTGGGGCCTCTGTGGCCAAGTGGTTAGCGTGTTGGACTGTGAATGGAAAGATTCTGGTTCGAGCCGCGAAGCGCCACTCCACGGTTGGACGTCCCTTGTTTTTTGGTTGAGACAGTAAAAACCGAGGATCCGTGTCACAGTAGGTGTTGGCATGTTAAAGAACCCTCCCTGCTTTACGGCCAGCAGTGCCGAGCATAGGCAAAATTTGTAGCCCTTCACCGGTACACGGTGACATCTCCATTTGAGTGAAATATTCTTGAGTGGGAAGTTAAACAACAATACCATACCCATACCAGGGGATTGATTGTTAATGCCCATTAATCATGGAATAAGCACGTATCCTAAGGCTTTAAAATTTCAAGTCATCTAAACAATACCAAGGTATACATGAATAAGATCACATACATCAAACAAGGACTCAGTGGTTAGCCTGATTAAAAAAGTTTATCTTCTTGTGTATATGTTGTAACACTGAAAAGACTTAATTTTTCAAGGAGAATGGGGTACATGTATTATAAATGTTTGTA
The DNA here is from genome assembly GCA_016161895.1 of Pinna nobilis. Taxonomy (NCBI): domain Eukaryota; kingdom Metazoa; phylum Mollusca; class Bivalvia; order Pterioida; family Pinnidae; genus Pinna; species Pinna nobilis. The sequence continues at coordinate 3,439 of JACSZP010051948.1, read as the reverse complement.
CAAAAGAGAAGTCATTCCTGAAGCCAGGAAATATTTGCTTTTTCAGGCCTGATGAAATATCTTTGCATGGTATGATATGTCATGTTTTGCATAGTAATCTTGCCATTTTATTCAGAGTTCATATTGTGATGATATCGGTTGGATTTTAAATGAGCATCATTTCCTTTGCACTTTAAATACAATATATTATCTAAATGACAATAATTTGACTTAGGTCATTTTTCAAACCAGCTGCATAGAGGGCCTATTCACAGACATGAGTACCATTTGTGTCTTATAGACCCACTTCATTTCTAGTTGTTTTAAGCACTTGTGATTTTGGCTTTGGTATTTGGCATGTACATGAATTTCTATTGTTTAAGAGTTAAAGGAATGTGCCCTGGTGTTAATATACATCTGTGGGCTGCCATGACCTAGTGGTTAATGTGTTTGACCTCTGATCATGAGGTCAGATTTTGAGTTCGAGCCACGTTGCAATTGGTTGTCCCTGTCTGTCGGATGAGATAGTAAAAGCCGAGGTCCCCTGTTGCAGTAGATGTTGGCATGTTAAAGAACCTGCCCTGCTCTTCAGCTAATAGTGCCGAGCATAGCATGTAGGCAACATTTGTTACCCTTCACCGGCACACGGTGACGTCTCCATATAAGGAAGTGATTCTTGAGTGGGACGCTAAACAACAAACAACCAACTAACTATACATTTGTTAGTGTTCAGTAAATGTTTTTGTTTCCCTTTGATGATGAAAGCCATGGAATAAAAAAAACGACATATTTCAGATATTTCTGAAATCAATTGAGATGAGTTAACAAGGTGAATATATAAAATATAGGTGATAATGCTTATGGAATAAGTAGAGTTGAACCTGTCTTGATAGATTACTTATACAAAAACATGTTTTTAAGTAATTATAAGAATAAAACTGGTCATGAGAGACCGTCTGTCTTGAAAGACCACATTTTCATGGCAGAAGGGGCGGTCTGTCAATTATACAGCTTCCAAAGTATTTTGATTCTTATTTAATTTAAATGGACTCTGCGTGACTACATGTACCTGAAATCATGATACAATTTATTTGGTCATTAGTATAACAATGAAATTCTTGATTTTCTGTATGCTAGGTAATAGATACATGTATAATTCTGATATATTCCATACTTGCAGTATCCATTTATGATCCTGAAAATCCAACAGTCCTGATAGAGGGAGTTTTATTCCGAGCGAAGTACTTAGGTTCGACACAGCTCATTTCTGAAGGCCAGCCTAGTAAAGCCATGAGAATGATGCAAGCCCAAGAGGCCGTTGGCAGAATAAAGGTGAGAATTGTATACTTGTTCAAAGAAAAAGTGTGATACTTTCACAAGAAGCAGGTGCAGTATTCCAGACATGCCTATCTTCAAATTGTCCATAGGAATGATTTTTTAATCTCATAGGAGAGACTCAAAATTTTGATAAGAATTGATAGGAAAATTAAATTTTTTATGAGGTAGACTTGCATTTGCCATGAAAAATAGAGAATTTCCGTACTTATGGGGGAGACTTGGTAAGTATGGTAATTAGTGTCGTATTATAAATGATTGTGTGTTTATACACTAAAGCCGTAAGGTAACTTTAAGTACAGAGCCAGTATGAAAAGGTCTGTATTGTGATAACAATTAAAGGCAAATATTTTAAAGA
>JACSZP010051945.1:0-11461 GCA_016161895.1 Pinna nobilis | reverse complement strand
TATATTATTATTATCATATTTCCATAATGAAATACGTTTTTGTACTTCAGCAAATCTAAGTTCAAATCTCCAAATTACATTACTGATCTCCGAGGAATTAGGCGGGAGCTGGCTACATATGGCGCTCGCAGGCAATTTTTCCACATGGAGGAATGCGAGTAAGTATATTTTAGGTTTCCCTCCTAGAAAGTAATATGTAGAAGTGATGAGACAAAACTTACTGCATGCTTCTATCTTTCCGTTCATGTAGACTTTATTCCGTGTCGGGTGCTTGTTACCCCTGAGCAGTGTGAGTTACTTTATTTGCCAACATCGTATGGGACGTGGTAGTTCTGGTTTATCCGTTGTTCTATGACGGTAGACATGTCAGCTGTCTTTGACGAGTTTTTGATTTCACGACTGTGCGATTTGAAAACAAACACGATCAATATCTAAAATAATAAATTGATGATAATCAAAATATTTTTGAGATACCCAACATATCAGAGGAAGATACCAAGAACCCAGAAACCTAAGTTTTATATCCCTGATGGACCACGTTTGTTGAGATATAAGACTCGATTTTTTATCGAATATATTCGAAATACTTACGGACATAATCATGCCATCGAATAATGCAAATGTTTGGATTTAAACGACTATAACAATTCTGATAAATTTAATTTTATCTTGTTTAAAATTAAAATCTTAAAGTCGACTATTTGCTTTCCTACATTTCTGTTTATTCTTGTATTGATGGTAATCTTTTCTTTTCTCCGTTACGTTTGTCAGGATATTTTGCTATATTTAGAAGTTTTCGCCTTCCTTTCGACAAATGCTATTACTGTAAACAGGGTTATTTTCGCTGCGTGTTATTTTCGCTGCGTGTTATTTTCGCCTTATTGTTCATCCAAACAGTAAGTCCACCTGTAAATTCGCCCAGTCTCGTCATAATTCTATTCAAGATAAATAACTTTAATTTTTTCGAAATTGTCAAGTTTTAAATTCGCCCGCTGACGCTATGGGCGAAAGGACGAAAATAAAATGGGAGCAAAAATGCCCTTGCATACGGTAGCTCCTTTGTTTTATCTTAGTATTTGTAATCATCCCAACAGTTTATTGCGTTATCATAGACTGTCATGCTTATCAACAAAAATATTCTTTGATTTTGCTTCGCTTTACGCCACACTCGGTCTTTATTTGCGGAAGAGAAAATCCAGATACTAATGTACCCACAAAGAGAGCACCTGCCTTTCGCATGTTGACTGGCAAACTTTCTCACATAATCAACTTAACTTCCAGCAGGGCCCTAACCCGCTAAGGCTCGGTAGTTTGGGGCATAGTAGTTCAATTCTGATTTAGGGGGAGGGTTGGCTTAACTCTTCCCAATCCTATAAAAACGCGATCTTCAATATGCTCTAGCCTTGAAGATCTAATGAAATCCGATTGAAAGGGCAAAACCAAAGACCCCGAGGTCGCAACGTCATTTAACTACACATGTATTCGGCTTTGACTTTGCACTTTGTTGAATGACGTCAGTTTTGTACATCGGCTGGTATCGGCCACGGCATTGAACGCCTGCCGTTGATTTATGTGGGCAGAATTTTAATTGTTGTATTTATTGTTGTTTACGTCCCACTCAAGAATATTTCACTCATATGGAGATCACCGTTTGTCGTTGAAGGACAAAAATTTTCCCCTGTGCTCGACACTTCTGACGTCAGAGCAGGAAGGGCTCTTTAGCGTGCCAACACATACTGTGACACGAGACCTTGGTCTTTATTGTTGCATCCGAAAGACAGGGACGGCCGACCGCAGCGTGGCGATGCGCGGATTTGAACCCGCGGACCCTCTGATTCGAAGTCGAACACGCTTACCACTCGGCCACAGCGGCCCAGAAATGTAATTGGTTCTTTGCAAAGGTCATAGAATTATCCTCTCAATGGGGTTTCATTAGAACTTCAACGAAGTTTTGCCATGGAGATCTGTCACTTGGTCGTATACTATATGAAGTGTTTGATACCATTTGTTAGGCGGGCCTTCACACACTGATTTTTACTACGAATAACTCCATTTATCCGATCAAGATATAGGACTCGCACCGCGTTGTGTGTGTTCAAGTCGACCAGTCAACATCAAGTGAAATGTTGATACTTATTTCTCCGTGGCACCTGATCCCACCTTTGATCTGTGTTCGCCAAACTCTTCATTACTTATATCAATTATATATTGCATCACTCTTCCTTATTTTGACCTTCACATAGAGATTACACAACAAGTTGGGATTGATTATCATGTTTATCCAACTCGAGTTAGTTAATTTTCAAAGCGCGAACTTTAGCGAGCGTTTTGAGACTGAAAATTAACTTACGAGAGTAGGATAATCATGATAATCAATCCAAATGAGCTGTGTAATTTGTTTCTACCATAACACTAGATTATTTTGCAAATCAAAGTATTGAAAATGTCCAAAAAAAATTATCTTCAATTCCAGCCATAATGTATGACCACTCAATGTATGGTGACGTCAAATATAATGACGTCAATTGATGGCGTCATAATTGAATTTCCTGACGTATCAGCCAATCAAAACGCTCGGAAGACGCTAACCGCGTGTGATTAATCGATATATTTAATCAAATGCAGCCTCGATCATACAGCCGTTTTATAATGGTTAAACTACGCGTGTTATGGTAGAAATATTATTCCCTTCTGTAAACTTTCATTATTTTCAGACAACTACAGGGTTGTTCCGAATGCCACTGCGAAGTACAGGAAGTTATTTATTCAGCAGTTTATGTAGATGGTGGAACCTATGGTGTTACTGCTTTTAAACTAGATGGCTGCTGTAAATGTGTCAACAATCAAATATGAAATATCAAGAATATTATTACTGATATATTCCTTAGACCGCATAATTATTGATATATTCCTTTGACTGTTCTTTCTTATGCAGTTGTAGTATCGACATTTTCTTTCTTGTACAAAAGTAAATATCAATTGTTTTGACGTTATGCGTAGCGTTCGTTGCAGTTTGCCGATGTCTAGCAGACTAGTGACGTTTGGACATTTATATATATACGAATTATGAATAAAGTTTATTTCTGTACCACTTTCCCTTTTCTCTACAGTTAAAATGTTCTTACCTCAAGGATACGACTCGCTCGATAATTCAACACTTGCGATTTCGTAGGAACGATGATATACTGTAGATCCAGTTTTATTCGCGAGAATCTTATTTTCGCGTAATTACGCGAGATCACTTACTCCCGAAAATAAAGCTCTCGCTAAATATTCTCATCTTAGATTAACATGCCCCATACAACATAACATTTATATTTAACACACACACGCGAAAATATAGTGTCGCAAATAATTTCGTGGCTACCGTTTCGCCAAAATAAGGTTTCGCGAAAATTTCTGGATCTACAGTACTCCTTCGTTTTGAGCCGTCGGCAGTTCTTGGCAGTTTATCTACCTGCTGATTTTTAAATCCTAATTTTATGGTCGTTCCTGTGTGGCGACTGTTATTTCCCTGTCCGTCTAATGAGACAGTATAACAACAGTTGTTGACAAGTTATATAACTATCTGCCAAGTGAGTGCAGGTGCCGAGCATTGCACCAATTGCCTTTCATGAAATACTACCGCAAATCTAGTTTCATTGGCGAAAAAAATATTTTTGCGAGCGCATTTCCTTGTGAAAACAAGGCCATCGCGCTTAATATGTTAACCTGATATTTATATGTACCATACAACATTCAACATGCACAAGAGTGAAAATTTACAGTTGCGAATAACTGCATAGCTACCTATTCGCTAAAACAAGGTTCCGCGAAATATTGCTTCTTTACTCAGTCATGTTTTTAATTCCAGTTTGAAATTCTGGTCAGTAAATCAGCTTTTCAGAAAACATCGCCTACACTCTGTCACATTATTGAAATAATAATAGATTGGAATGTAAAATTAATATATGTACAATTTAATGCTTTACATCGAAACAACACAGTTGAAAATATTCACTTGATCATTTTAAATTGCATGTAAAATAAAATTATTCTATACAGCCTAAAATTTGCTATGGGTAATTTTCGAAGCCAGTGCTCTGTTTTTTTTTTTTTTGTTTTTGTTTTTTTTTGTTTTTTTTTTTTGGACATTTTCCTCCAGATGCAATAAAAAGAGTGGTTTGTTTCAAAAAATAAACCGCGAATTAAAATGACAATCGATAAGTCTGGTTACAAAAGGGTGTGACTCTCAATATCGCCTACCGGCGAAAAGGAGAGATAATTAGAACATAAGTCAAAATTGCCATCATAGATTAATAATCCGTCTGTCAAAAATGCCTGTCTTCAAAATAAAGTGGGCGTGTCCATTTGTTGCTAGGCACCACGTCATTCGAAATTGGAAAATAACATACGTCAGAATTCTTAATAGCTGTGGAGATTAATATATACTTTCACTAAATGTTGAGCCACCACCATCTCCTGAAAAATGAACAGACCAGACATTTGCATTTTCTGTATATGTTTCGACTGTGCTGTTACTATGCCAATGTGCATAATGGGTGTCGTGGGCAATTTAATGACGATCCTTATAATTAATAAGGAGAAAACACTGGATCGCAGACAAAACCTGTTTAACATTGCATTGGTTGACTTGTTTTCATTGTTTGTGGAGCTAATTACGCTAGTGATTAAGTTTATAATCCTTTCAGAACTAGTGCCGGATGAAGAACTTTTCATATATTTCAGGTTGATAGTGCTCAACTTCATGCTACCCGTTGCGTTTGCATTCTCGGCAACATTTTCGCTTAAAATGGCCTTTTACCAAGTTGTGGCCGTTACGAAACCACTCAGAGTTGGTAGAATTTTCACGAGAAAAAGATCCGCACACATTACGGTAGTACTATGTTTATCAATTCCACTGTGTTACTTGCCGATGGCTAGAGTAAAAAGTCTAGATTTGAGCGCAAATAACGTGACATCAGACACCCCTCAGCATGTTTTGGAGTACCTGGCATTTATCCCCGATGAATTCTATACAATCTATGAGACAGTACTCTTAATTTGTTTCACGGCGATTCCAGTAACCTTAATGATTATTTGTGTCATTGTGATTATTAAGAAGATGGTTATCTACAGAAGAAAGAGAAGAGAAAACTTAAACATTCATTCACCCCAGTTCAGATATAGGGAGAAGAAGATAACACTTGTTCTTTGTTGTAAGGCGGTTTTATATGCAGTTTGTGTCAGTCCTCAGGCAGCAAAGCCTGGATCCCATTCCCTCGTGTTTTCAGAGACGCATCAATACGTCATTTCAATAGCCTTTGGTTTGATGACCATGAATCATTCTATAAATTGGATTTTATATTCGTATATGAACCCAGACTTTCAAACAGCATATATAAACTTGCTCAGAAGAAGAACAGCGGATCAATCAAGCGATAATAGATTAGCTGTAGCCTATTCTAAACGCAGAGACCAAATTATGGGTTCACCGAGTCCCCCTAATAGGGACACCAGTAAACCGAATGATTCACCCCTGCCGGAGATTTGATGGGAAAAAACATTTTCAAATTGAATATGCTTTTTTATGAAAAAAGGATTGATTCGGTTACCCAGGCGCTTAATCTATCTTGAAAGCTTACCTTGTCATAGAAGCATCCAGATGATTGACGCTCCACTGTACATGGAAAAAGAAAATTCCAGTTGTCTCAGCGATAAGGTTCAAGAAGGAATTTTCGGTGGATTGTCCATTTTTGTCCTTCTGATAAGCATTTTTAACATGAACTGGGATCACGGTAGTAGTCGAAAAGTTAAATATCTCCACTAAAATCGTCGATACTGTTGTTGCATATTTGTTTAACGTCCAACTTAAGAATATTTAACAAATATGGAGACGTCACCGTGTGCCGGAGGAAGGCGACAAATTGTGTCTATGCTCGGCACTTATGGTATTTGAGTCTGGATGATTCTTAAACGTGCTATTACCTATTGTGACACGGGACCTTTGTGTTCACTGTCTCATACAAAAGACAATGACGATCCACCGCAGCGTGGCGCTCAGAGAATTCGAACACCGGACACTCTGTCATACAGGTTCATCAATACTCAATAATGTGATGTCGAGGGAGAGGCTGAATCATTTTGTTCTTTGCACTGAATGCTGAAGCAGCATCTCAAAACAACAGAACTGAAATAATGTGTGACGGACAAATTATCAACATCTGATTCTTCCATTCATCACTGTAGACTAAAATGCGTTTTTAATAAGTTAAAAGGATACTAATTGGAGAACCGAAAGTTCTTCCACATAGCACAGTCGAAACTTATATTTCTGTAATGTTTTCCCTGCAACGGAGATTATTTCGGAAAACTTAACAAGACTTTTGGGTTATTCCCCATTCCTTTTATCTTCAAGTATGCCCATCTAATAAATGTTTAAGGTATCTATTGTATAAATGAGTGAACCGATATCGGATATTTCCGTTGCGATGTCAGAAAATTCCGGAAAAAAGAACATTTTATAAAAATATCGTACAGATTTTTTTTTAAATAAACCTTACGTGTACAAATGAAATTGATGAAATAAATTTTGAATAAAAAAGTATCATAGAGAAATATCAAATCGGCCACAACATATCAGGTCTTATACCTTTCATCAATATCAAGGTATGGATTCTTAGTATAAATGAGTGTGCTGGTAATTGATGTTTTCCTTTCCTAACATATTTGGTCCATAAATACTATATACATGTATTTGTATTCGGGACATATCACTCTGTCATGTAATCATTATAGTTCCTGGGTGGGTATCGATTTTGATCATTTATAAATTGGATACAATCAGTGGTGCACCGGAGAGTGAGAAAACTCAGTAAAACGCATATTCGGAGTGATGCTGTTGTTGTATTATTGTTTAACGTCCCACTCAAGAACAGTTCAGCCATATGGAGATTTCATCATGTGCCGGTAAAGGGCCACAAATTCTTGCCAATGCTGGGCACCTTTGACCGTAGGGCAGGGAGTATTCTTTAATGTATCAACATCTGTGATACATGTGACACGCAATCGATCTCGATTTGTGCTATCTCATCCCAAAGAAAAGACGACCAACTGCCGAGTGCCGCTGCACGGATTCGACCATCTGACCCTTCGAGCAGTCGAAAACGCTAACCACTCGGCCAAGGCGGCTCCACTTAGTGATGCCCAGGTTGTCGTTATAATTGTTTCATAATATGTCGTACTTGTAGAGTATATCTTGGAGCATGTTCAATTTTACTCCAACAATGACTTCCCGATATTGGTCTTTTCATGGCAGGGAGATAGTGAAAAGAGACTGAATACGTCCACTCTATCCAAGCACATTTTATTCATTTTTGCATTGTACTAATTTAATTACTGATTATGTTGTTGTAATTACATGTATGTGTAAATTCCCATTCACAATCTTTTACTGATACTAAAACAACGAAGGGCTATACATCTGTCCCGTGCTTGATAGAAACGATCATAGAGCTGCCGAGGTTGCTAATCGTGTCGACACCTCTGTTTTAGCAGCCTAACAGTTAAATCAAGACGCTAACATTGCATTTATTATAACTTTCAAAATATAAAAGTGTATATTATTTATGTGTATTTCTATTCATAATAGATGGTCTTATTCTCTAGTTGTCGTTGTTTATTGTTGCTACACAAAATAATGTTTCAGTTCTTCAGGCATATGTTCGCAGAACGTCTTTTTTTAGATGTTAACTCGACAACAATAGTGAACTGTCGTGTAAGCCCGGATTACCGTTATGATTCAGCATTTATTGGCACCTTTCCCATTCGGGTTTTCAAATTTACCTTCACAGTGTATGCAGCATATACGGTAATCTTGGCTAACTCGAAAATTCCCTATTGTACTCTAATCGTATAAGGCACCTTAAGAGGCAGATTTGTATTTTTCTGAAAAGAACCTTAAATTCATATTCTCAAAGAATATTCCATGTTGGATATTCATATTCTAGATTACCAAAGACCTGTTTAACTCATGTAAAGGCAATGGTAACGAACAGTGGTCGTTCTCATAAATCCTACAAGGAATGCAAAATAAAGCGTAGGTCAAACACGGACCCCTGGATACACCAGAGGTGGGATCAGGTACCTAAGAGGAGCAAGCATCCACTGTTGACCGATCACATCCGCCGTGAGCCCTTTATCTTGATCAGGTAAACGGAGTAATCGGTAGTCAACATCATGTTAACACACAGATTCGGGGCCTCCGTGGCCGAGTGGTTAGCGTGTTCGACTTCGAATCGGAGGGTCCGGTGTTCGAATCCGCGTAGCGCCACCCTGCGGTTGGCCGTCCCTGTCTTTCGGATGAGACAGTAAAAACCGAGGTTCTAGGCAAAATGTGTCGCCCTTCACCGGCACACAGTGACGTCTCCATATGGGTGAAATATTCTTGAGTGGGACGTTAAACAACAACAAAACAAACAAACAAAACACACAGATTCCTTTTACTATTTACAATAACCACGCGTGTAAGTGGTCCTGTACCCGAAATGATGAAATAAACAAATTGTAATTAGCTGTATATCTAAGGTCATATTAATCTCTGAGAATAAAAATATATTATGTGTATGTTCATTAACATTTTGCCGCGAAAACTGAATTAATGAAATTATGTGAAAAACCGAAAGATAAAAAAAAATTCACATAAACCTTTTTACTAAAAAGTGAAACCGAACAGGTCAATTTTACCCTACTTTGTGAAACTCACATTCGTAACAATTACGAAGAGCGCTCTAATTTATTTTACGATATTTAGCTCAAACAATAATTCGAAAAATTAATCATGAGATTTCTTCCAGTTAACATATAACTCATGGTTTTTGCGGAGAAAATAAACGATGCATTACTATCATCCAAAATTATAAGTTAACTTAAATTTATCCGTGATATGGATTTAAAATGTACTATAAAATCAATGTTTCATAAGTATCCATGTTATAAATGTTTGATTTTTTGTGGATTTTTGGTAAATTAGACTCCATATGATATACATTCCTCTTTTTATCTGATATGTTCAATTGAAAATTTATTGAAGTTGAGAAGAATTATGTAAGCACACAGTCATCCGTCTATCAGTGAAAAAAGTCCACAAAGATATCTGTTGTCGGAAGTCAATGCTAGGCACAAAAACATCTAACGACGATTAAAATGAATAAAATAAGGTATAGTTTATGCATCTAATGATGTCCGTTATTATGCAGTCCTTCACGTTTTTCTTTGTTGAACACTCTCAGTTGAATCCATTCGCCATGATTAAAAGTAGTCCCTAAAAAGCAAACTTCAAGAACAAAAGACTTGTTGAATAAATTAAAATCGCGAGTCATACAGTTTACAACAAAATTTTATACATTTCTTCCAACAATATACAATGCAATATTAATTACATGTACTTCATTTTTGTCAACTCTATTCTCATCACTACCGACCTTGAATATGAAATTACTTTTCTGACAAATCAGAGACTTAATTACTATGACTGTTATCGAGCAGGATATTAATCAATCCAATATATCGCATAGACACCATATGTACGTGCGTCCTTCACATGTACTTTGCTACAACAGTGTGACAAACTAATTACATTAATTAACGATCATATACTAACGTGACTAATAAGTAATTTGTTTGGTTTTTATTCTTAACGAAAAAGACAGAATTTTATTATTCTCTGTTCTTTGAAGAGTTTATGATCTGACTTTAATCCTGAATGTTCCAACTGTGACAAATTTTCATCTTTGACATTTGGCTTTTCATGCAATAATATTAATGTTTCTATGATGGAGAGACACAGCTAAGATGTGTAGACGTATGTATAGAAATCGTACTAAATGTAACAATATGTTAAGAAACCGCTGATGCCCATTGCCAGTGGTTAGCATGTTCGACTTCTGACCGTGAAGTCTGAGGTTTGAGCGCATTTTGCTATCAATATGTATGTCGGTTGAGACAGTGAAACCCGAGGTTCCGCATTCCCTGTGATATGACCAGAAGTGCCGAGCATAGGCGAAATTTGTCTCCTTTCATCTAAACAAGATGAGTATAAGTGAACGCTCTCTGAGTTGGACATACAGCAATACTTCAACCAACCAAAGACATAAATTGATCTCAATTTATACCCAATCTTGAGCCAAGGCACCTTGAAAGCAATTGGATGAGAAATCGGCAACAGTTATATTATATGACTTGATAAATTTACATAATCATACTTTCAGTTGAGCCCCGATCTTTTTGTTCACTCTAATGTAGAATAACTGATCCGATAAGATGAGATAAATACAAGCCGGCATATTTCTCTGACCGTGAGTTTGGAAACATTTACAAGTGAATTACATCGTCAGCAGTTGAATTATACATTGGTGATAGGCGGATCACATCATTTACATCGTGGTACTTTTACCGCTTACAGAAACCAACCGTATTGTGTCTCGTTCCATTTGTCAGTGAAAACAGACTTAAGGTAGTCTTTAAAAAAAGATATCTAAATGAGATAGGCTAGGCGTCTTGGACATGATCACTTAAGAATCTTTCAATTATATGTAGACGCCAACATGTGCCGATGATGAGCGATAAATTTTGGCTATACTCGGCACTTATGGGCGTCTATTGAAGGTTCTTTCACATGTCAAATCCTACTAAGATATGGGACCTCGATTCATTATCGAAAACGGTTATCATTTGGCCCGGCGAGCCAATTTTCGATAGATGAATCAATCATTTCACCCGGACAAATATCTTAATAAATCTTTTTATTTGACCAAAAAGTCATTATTCAAATCGTACAAGCTTTTTCGTTTTATATATATTTTCTGGGTCCTCCTCGGCCTATTGGTTGGCTTGTTCGCCTTCTGATCGTAAAGACCTTGGTTCGAATCCACACCACGTTGCGGTTTGCTGTTTATTTCTTACGGATGAGACAGTTAAAGCTGGAGTCCGGTGTCACAGCATTTGAGATTATGTTAAAGAAGCCTCCCTACTCTTCAGCAATAAGTGTCCAGTATTGGCAAAATGTGTCGTACATTACCAGCACACAGTGACGTCTCCATATAAATTAACGTTTTATTTAAATGGATATCAAAGAACGGTTAAACCCATACAATATCTTTAACTTATTTCTGTCTATCAAAAACAAAAACAAAAACAAACAACCCCCCCAAGAAAGTCAAAGTAAAATAGATAAATAAATAAATAAAGGTCGTACATTCGTATGATATTAATATAAATTCTTTTATACTTTATTCAAGTACATCGTGACACACTTTGTGTTCCTTGTACAAGGCCTGCTCTCTCCGACTTTGACCTCATCCTATTATTATACCGACTGGACCCGAGGGAGTCGTCGACGGTAAACCTAAAAAGTAATAATATTTGAATTGCGTGATTAGTGTATTGATGTCATTAAAAGTCTCTTGATTTTTTATATATATAT